>JAQQZT010000033.1:1724986-1735695 GCA_030068275.1 Clarias platycephalus | reverse complement strand
TATATATATAAATGATCGTTACAGATTTGGAGCACAAATTACAAACCGCACCTTTAATAACAGACGACAGTATTTCTGCCATCTGTAAACGTATGCTATGTTCATTTATTTATCATGAGGAACGCAGGCTCAGGCCAGGTTTCTCAATAGCGGCCCCCATGAGAGCCCTCGCGTAATTTCCATTAACAGGCTCAATGCAAATCTTTCACTCTTCGTCCGCTGGGACATTGGCACTGACCGGCATTCAGCTCACAGGAACAGATGTCCGAGAAATATCATCTCCTGCGGCAGGCCAAACCATGACAAGCAAAGATGTTTCTGCTCTTCCTTTTTGTGTCATGGTTTTGGTAATTTTCTGTTCTATGGAAGATTCATTTGCTATTTTTTTGTGTGAGAATTTGTCCTACAGTATTTGTTCAGGTGGTTCTCTGAAATGGACCAAATTTAAAAAATGACTGGTAAAAGTATATGCCTTATCTGTGCAGTTATAGACTCTGTGATGTGTTAAAGCTACTTTATTTGGAAAAGGAGATCTATTGGTTGCTCCACAAAAGACTACGGAAAGCGTCTCCTCCTGCTAATGAGCGATTTCAGAGGCTCGCTGGAGAGAGAGAGAGAGCGAGCGAGCGAGAGATAGCCGAGTCTCGCTCTCCCTCCTCTCTGTGCCGCTGAGATTAACAACAAAGGCGCTCAATTAATCCGTTTGAAGTGACATGGAATTCGAATACAAAAAAAAAAAAGACAAAGAGGGAACGACAAACGAGGTTTTTATTTGGCTGTGCGGTGAAAAAAGATAGAGAGGGAAAGCAAAATTAATTGACCTCCCTGTTTGCAATTAAGTGCAAAAAAATAAGCAATAAGACATTTTGGCAGGGTGAAAAATGAAGTCAAAGAGAAAGAAAGAGCAAGAGAGAGAGAGAGGCGACATCACCCCGGAGCGCTACATGCTAATCAACAAATTCTATTTGTTTATTTACTGACAGCTATGTCCCTATACGCTAAATCACTGCCTGTTTAAAACAGCTAAAGGAAATGATGCTCAAGCGCTAATGCTCGCTAATTCAGTAGCTTTTGAATGAATGCTGGGCAACAGAGATTAGCCGTAGCATCAGAACAAGCTAAATAAAAAAAAAAGATAAAGTAAAGAATAAACGTCTGCGGTATTGCATGCTAATCAGTGCATGCTGTTTAATTTTTTCTTTTCTGAAAGCTTTGCCATAGTAAGAGGCCTTACATAGTTTCCTGTATGTGAGAATGGGAGAAAAATCTGAGAGATTATCATGGCTCGGCATGACTCTGGAACCCTGGCAAGCAAAATAAGAAAAAAGGAAAAGAGAAGATCGTTCTCAAATTGTTCAAATGTGATCAGCGACTAAAAAAAAATCAGTAAGTTATTTGTAGGTGGACTTTAGCAGTTCTTTGGGTAGTTAGAACCTCTTTGTAATGGGTTAAAAATGTCCCAAATTTCTCTAATTGTTACTTTACCTTAGTCGAGAACTGGAAAAAGTTTAGTTAAACACCACAATAGTCCTGCTAGGAACCTCACCCTCACGTGTGGCCTCACAATGACATGGTGACATTGGGCGATGATCCAATGATTCCCAACCAACGTAGCGCTAGTTAACTAGTCTGCATGGTTGCATTTTGCCTCAATGTCTGGTGCACAACGTGTATGGAGGTTAAACCCTTACCCCAACAATGTAGTGCACATAAATAGGGAGGATGAAACAATTAGAGGATTCGAGACTGTTCACTAAGTGCTTAGTTTTTGCTAGCTACATCAAGATGAAATTTTGCACATTTTGGATTTAATTGTTAATAAGTAAGAATCCAAAAACAGAGGGGTATTCAACATCTGAAGTGCACGTCATATGGAAATTGTGGCCTAGCATAACATGCAGACTAGCTCTTAGCATCAGAGTCATAGTTCGTCCCTAAAACCAAAGTATTTTAGCTAAACAACAACAATGTTTTGTTGTATATGTCTAGCTAGCTAGCTTAATAGTTTGCTAGGATTTAAGAAAAATAATCACTAATGTAGCAAAAGAGTGTCTACAGAAACTAACCAGCACAACACCACAATCCCCTGACTCTTTACTTAAAAAAAATAATTTATCCAATATGGTGTGAAATTTTCTGGAACAGACGATCGGAGAACAGCAGCTCAGTTGTGCGATATTTTCGCATTAATTCCATGATTCTGAATACTGCTAGCATGACATTTAGGACTAGCCGTAGCTCTTGTGTCTATGTTTAAAAAAAGAGAGTAAGTCTGCACAGCTTTGTTTAGATAAATGATTCCCAGCATGAGACGTGAGCGGAGATGAAAAGTGTCCGTCGTACCTCCCACGCTTTCCCCTCTGACTGTTCCTGTAGTGACATGAGTGCACTACTCAGGATCACACCAAGACGCTAATCCACCTTTAGCCTTAAATACACCTCAAGGCTCTTTAATGACTGTTTGTGGAGACGTAAAGCCCGCGCATAGCTCCAAGTCGAGCCAGAGATTAGACCTGGACGTCCATCAAGGAGCACATGCATTTCTCTCGGCATTAACGTGTGTATGATGTGAACAAATCCTCGATGGGAAAAGATGGCTGTGCAAGCTGGAGCAGTTTGTTCTTTTTTAGAAGTGGGTTTGTTCCACGTATCAGCACTTAAACGCGGCAAGCCAAAAATGTAGCAAGATTTTTTTAATATAAGATGGTGTCATAATATCTGTCAAAATTAGCATTGTTGAGGTGCCGCTAACAGTAAACAGTACTTCCTTTCTAATCCTGGAATGTGGTTCGGTATTAAAGGTGCCATTCGTCATTTTGAAAAGCGTTTATAGACTTTTAATAAATACATTATTATTATTCCTTTAAAGCAGTTTTCACACTCAGAAATTCCTTTTCAACCAGAACTGGTAAAATGTATGAAAAAAATACTAAGCTAGACCAAACAGCTAGCATGACAAATAGATTAGCATTGCACAATAATCGTCATTGTTTTTATGCTAACCCTGTGTGAAGAATATAAAATTTATCCTAGCTACAATGCTTTTGTTTGGGATGCATTGTAGCCATCTGCGGCGACTGAAATTATGGCTAGCATGGCACGAAGAGTAGCCGTTAGCATCACAATGGACAAAAGACCAAAAACTAAATTGCATGCTAACTAACATAACATCACGTACCAATCGTCATCAATGCTAAACCATTAGCACACTTCTTTTTTCTTATAGTACATAACGGCTAATATTGATTATTGTCTTGACTAGTTTGCTAACTAATGCAGTTTTGGACCCCGAGTCAGAAGTTTACACTGAACCGGGACATTTTTTTTAATCCTGGCATTTATTAACTGTCTCTAATGAGTCCCTGATGGACGAAATGAAAACGTCCTAACAGAATCGTCACAAGTGCCTCAGGTGAGTTAATTATTCTCTTCACCCACTCCGCTGCACATCCATAATGATTATTAACAAGCTTAAAACACTTGAGGACCTCAGGGAGCTTTTTGGGGTAACAACCCGCAGCATGAGAGAGAGAGAGAGAGAGAGAGAGAGAGAGAGAGAGAGAGAGAGATGAGGAGGGAGGGAGAGAGATGAGGAAGGAGGAAAGATGAGATGAGGGAAATCATTATGCTAATGACGGTGCAATAATGTTTGCAGTGGCGCAGTGGCTGGAGCACTCCGGTGGGAACTGGGGGGTCAGGCAGTCGCTCTCACTCACTCTCAGAGGAGGAGGAGAGCAGACGATTGAAGATGATTAAAGAACACTGATGCATGGATCCCCATGCTCCTTTTGAGAGCCTAACGACGGGGATGATGCCAAATTTAGCGCAATCTGCTCCACGCATTTTTCTCTTCACAGAATTTTGAATGGACAGACGAAATGAGCAGAACAATCTGACGTCATGTTTTCACCTAACATCTGAGTTGCTTGCCGACTGTATTATCTCGCTGTACCTAGTTTATTTGGATCTGATTTATTTATTTATTTATTTATTTATTTTAATTTTGGCAGGCCTTATGGTTCCTCAAACTTGTATTCCCATGAGCTAATAACCCTTCCAGCCTAATCCCTAGGAACCCATGCCCTTAATCTCAAGAGTCTATACTCCAGGGGCACAATGTTTCTACACCAGTATGCTCTCAAGGATGTGTTTTTATTGACGGCCAATATGGTCCTTGGACCCCATATTTCCAAAGACGTAGCTTTCCAAAGCCCTATTATTCCACGGTCCTGTGTTCCTAGAGAATTACAATGATAAGGCCATAAATTCCCACAGGTATATGATTTCCAGACCATATATTCCTGGATGTGTATGTTCCAGGAACTACACCTATAAAGATCTCTATCTTCCTAAGCCTACACATTCCCAGTACACTATAAAACCCAGTTCTCTATGTTACCAATGGACACACATTTTCCGGTCTACATTTTCTTAAGTGATAGAACACTAGGGAGATATGCAATACACATTCCCACATCCCTGTGTTCCTAATGGCTAACCATTTCTGTACACACACCCTGTATATCGTATTTCTACACATTCCCAGTCCATTACATTGCTAACTAAAGACTACACATTTTCAAGCACCCACATTCGCAGGCCCAGGTCCTGTTTCTCCTTGACCATATATACTCACAGTTTTCCTAAATCCAATATGTATGATCCGATATTCCTGAAGCTCAATGTGCTCAGTCTTGGAGCGATACATAGCTGTAATTTACAAGGGATTGGGGCGATTGTAACCCCACCAATAATCAAAACCATCCAGTAGCCCCCCCCCCACCCAAATTTTCAAATCATATATAAAATAAATATATTAAAATATCGAATAAAATATCATATATACTCAAATTACTAACCGTAATGAAACATGATAAAGTGGTTGGCTTTCTTAATTCAGCATAATTAAATTATATTTATTTATATAACGATTTAACAATAGTCGTTGTCCCAAAGCAGCTTTACAGAATCAAAGAAAAATTAGGAAAATGTGTAAATAAATTAATCAAAATGATAAGTTCTCCCCTGATGAGCAAGCAGAGAATGATGGTGGCAAGGAAAAACTCCCTGAGATGGCAACAGAAAGAAACCTTGAGAGGAACCAGACTCAACAGGGAACGCATTCTCATTTGGGTGATAACGGATAGTAGGAATTGATTTGCAGTCATACTGTGTGTTAGGCGGCTGAACGTTTAATATAACAGGAGAGCTGTTTAAGTCAATAGTCCTCTTTCGTTATTAGAGTCTCAAGTACAAAATTGTTTGGAATTTAAGGCTTGAACTATCAAGTGTCTGCAGTCACTTGATAGACCTCAGAGAACTGTTGTCTGTATCTGCCAAGGCCAGGCTCATCTTCATGGTAACATGGGAACTGTCTCTAGTCACCACACACGTCATAAGCAGACCACACAGGGCCTCCATGAGACAAGATCTCCAACTAGAAGTGGGGCACCAGGATGAGTCGGACAAGTCCGGAGGACAGATGGGGGTCTGGATCACCATGTGAAACTCGACAGAAAGAGACAGGGAGAGGTGGAGGAGAGAGAAGAAAGAGGAGAGAAATAACAGTTAGATATAAGGGTCACAGTCACATGTATAAAGTGAATGTATATCTTGTGCATAGTGCAAGCAGGGATTTTCGTCACGCCATGTGCTTCAAGAGTCTCTAGGTCAGGGTGACTCTGCAGCACTTCTTGGATGTTCCCGGTCTGTAGCAGTCAGGACCAACCAAAATAGTCCAAGGAAGGAAAACCAGAAAACCGGCTACAGGATCATGGGCGGCCAGAGATCACTGATGCTGGCCTGTGTAGTCCGATCCAATAGAAGAGCTACTGTAGTTCAAACTGTGGAAAACTTCAATGCTGGTTCTGATAGAAAGGTATCAGAACATCGCACATCACTCTTTTGGTGGCAAAAGTTGTGACCTACTCAATACTGGTCACTTGGTTATAGCTTTAGATATGTTATGGCTGATCAGTGTATTCCTTAAGCCTACAGTCCAAGAGTGCTAAATATTTGCAAGGCCGATATTTTTCAGGAACATTCCTGAGACATTAGAGTGCAGTAGCTCTGTATTTCAAGGGTCCCACATTCCCAGGGTGCCTGTTGAGTCTGGTTCCTCTCAAAGTTTTTTCCTATTGTCATCTCAGGGAGTTTTTCCCTCAGCACCGTCACTCTTGCCTTGATAAAACTGATCATTTTGATTCATACATACTTCCTCACACATTTCATACTCATTTCCCTAAGTTTCTTTCGATTCTGTATAGCTGCTTTGCGTCAATGACCATTGTTAAAATATATACAGTGGAACCTCGGATTACGAGCATAATCCGTTCCGGAGGCGGGCTCGTATTCCAAAACACTCGTAAATCAAAGCAATTTTTCCCATAAGAAATAATGGAAATTCAAATTATTCGTTCCACAGCCCAAAAAAATAAATACATAAAAATAATTAACACAAAATATGAAGTAAAAATAAAGCAAATTAACCTGCAATTTACAAAATAAATAAATCAAAAATAAATCCCGACAGATGTTTCCATTTATGCGCACAGGCGCTGTGTGTGTTTTTCTCTCTCTTGTTCGGCGGAGAGTGTGTTATGTGTGTGCGCACACACATAACATACACACTCTGCAGCGCAAGAGAAAGAAACACACACACACATAACACACACTCAAACACTGACACACAGTAAAGGCGAGCGAGAGAGAGAGTGTGTGTTTGTGTGTGTGTGTGCGAGAACGCGCGTTCACACACATAAAACACACGCTGCAGCGCAAGAGGAAGAAAAACACACACACACACACGTTGATTATACCAGTAAGAGACGAGCACTAAGACCCAGCAGGGGAGACGATTACCCGCAGCGCAAGAGAGAGAAAAACTGTTGGCTCAGTTGTGATCACGTGACGCTTGGTGTCAAATCAAGAAGCGCATGCGTGAAACATGATACTCGTTGCTCGTAAACCAAGACAATGCTCGTTTTCCAAATAAAAATTTATTAAAAATCTTTGCTCGTCTTGCGGAACACTCGTAAACCACGTTACTTGTAATCCGAAGTTTTACTGTACTGTATACTGTATACTATATACTGTAAGTAAAATTTAATTTATTTTAATTAAGCACACAAATAAAACGTGACAGTAGTGCCAAAAGTGAGGGGTGTAAAACTGCGGTCATGAAAGTCAATGCAGATTACCTGATGAGGAGATAAATATGACTGTGAACAGTGAGACTGTTATGAACGAGAGCGACATGTATAACCAAGAACGTGTGGTAGCAAAGTCGCAATTGCGACCAAGAATCCAGATCCACGTCCCTTGGCACTGTAAAGAGGTGATACTGTCCAACAACGTGAGGCTTTGGGGATTTCCTGAGTCTGTCTGTAGACCCGCTCTGTAATTTAAGTCTCCCACTGAACATGCTCTTCTGATTGGCCAAAGCTCCATACAGTGGGCGATTAGTTCTGCACAGCATTTTGTTCAACGTCCTTCGATCCGGCGGATTGAAGCGGGCCAAGCTTAGTATTCCCAAGACTTGATACTGTACATGAAAAGACCCCATTTCTTTGTCACATTTCAGTCCATGATCTAGCAAATTTAGCTAATACAATTTTAGTAATGATTCACAAATCTAGGAATATTATTTGCAAGTTAAGCAAACGTAAGAGTGAGTTGATACCAATGCAATGTAAAACTGCTTAGTTTCAGTATCTTGAGCTAAAGGCTTTCCCTATCACCACTCTCTCTCTCTCTCTCTCTCTCTCTCTCACACACACACACATATACACACACATGTGCACTCAGTCTGTGTGGCCTATAATCATTATTACACCGTGAGTAATTATCTAATAACCCCCTGTAAAGGAGCGTAACTTTCTAATCTGCTCATAATTAGCATTTCAATGATCCTGCTGCTAATGGTCGACCTTCAGCAACTCCGGCCCCATCTTAATTAAGTCCTAATATCACCATTATCGCTACGCACGAAACTAGGCGTGACTGAACGCAACGGGTCTCAGGTACGCTAATTTGGGGAGCAATTATCTCTTTGTGTTGAGAGATTTAGCCGATTAACCGCACAATTTCACACGGTTTTGAGAAACTCCACTTCGGGAAAGCAGGCTTCAATCAATTTTCAATTCTGCTTCCTTAAATAAAAAGACGGGGAGAGAGCGAGGTAGAGAGAGAACGCAGCAGGACAGAGTGCCAAATCTATCACCTCATTTCTGTTTCCGGCATTGGTGCAACGTTCCGTATGGTGTCCCTGCGCTCCAGCACTGTCCCCGGTGAGGGTAGGGACGAGTCGTACACAACATCGCCCCGGAGTTCTCAATTCTGATTGGTCAGAAGATGTTGATTGGTTTTCTGCAATTGAGCTCCTAAAACATTGTTTCTATGGCAAGATTCACGTAAGCATGTCATGAGATTTTTTTTTTTATGTTTATAACATAACACTTTTTTGGAAGGAGTCGCCAGTGTCAGTTCACCGCAACAATCAGAGGTGTAACTTTAAGTTTGAATATTTTAAGGTTATTACAAACGTAGAGAACATATTATATGAGGAAAATGATGGTAATGGTTAATATTCGGGATGTCACAACTAGCAGAGCAAACTCCTGAATGATTCAAGAGTCAAATGTAAATATGCACCAGTAAATACATGTCTGCTGAGATTACTGACACCGGCCTTCTTTTGATCTCGTTATGACATCATTATTATTAATGTAATCCTATATGAAGCTCTTTAGCCTGGCGCTTTCATTTCAGTGATAACACTTCACACAGAGCTTCCTTTTGCTGGCTTTTTCAACCAAAAATAAATCTTCATTACATTTCACTTACAATATGTGCATACTTTATATTATTTGATTATTAGCAGTAGACAAAAAAGAAAGCATTTTGATTAGCTATTATTCATTTTTCCTGCATGGAGAAGAGGCCACATTTGAATGAAGGAACCTATTTTCACACACTCACACACACACAAACACGCAGACGCAGACACAGAGGAGGCTATAATGGTGAGCTTAGCATAACTTCCACCTGATTTCCAATGCAAATATTAGCGAGCAGTTCGGCGTGCGGCGCCAGATTACGCCTTATCCCTCTCGCGCACCGCACGATTCTTTACGCTCTGAAAACATTTTAGCTTATCAGCGAGTCGCAACGATCAACACTCCACATCCTCGGTTCCCCCCAGAGACTTCAAGAGGAGTCACATCAACACTCTCTCTCTCTTTCTCTTTGCCTCTCTCTCTCACACACGCTAGCGTTCACGCTCGACTAAACTTTAGCCACATGCAGCGCTAAATCCGTAAATTATACACCGTAATTGCTGTAAGTGTAACCGTCAAACGGTGAATTACAAAGGACCCGTGAATGCGCCACGTCTCTTAATAACGCATTATGTGGCTTTGTTTTTCGTAATGAGAAACAGACGATGAAAAGATGCTACTTAGCATAATAATTTCCTGTCTGTTTTCTCTCTCTCTTTCTTTCTCAAGCGCTAATCTGCTTTAGCATTTTATTTTAGATACAATGCAGCTAGATAGCTACAAACCTCTGATTAATTTTTTTTACACTGTTTTTTTTTTTTTTGCATTATAGTAAGTAAAATGTACATTATAAATATAACTGTTCATCGTAACAAAAAAAAAAAAACAGTGGTGATTTTTCCCACTCCAATATATCACCCAGCTTCATGTGCACAGTCTTTATTCTTGTTATTATGGAATAATGGAATGTTTACTCATAGAAACGTGTGTGTGTGTGTGTGTGTGTGTGTGTGTGTGTGTGTGTGTGTGTGTGTGTGTGTGTGTGTGATGCTGTCAAGTGTACAGCCTTTCCTTTAGGGAAATTGGACTTCCACTCATCTGGCTTTAGGAACAGCAGGTGCGTCTCGTCTTTTTCCTCATCCCCGCCTCGGGGTGTGTGTGTGTTTGTGTGTGTGTGTGTTAGAGAGTCAACTCATAAATAGAGTTTAGTAACCCTTGCATCCCACATATGGGCCCAGGTTTACAGCCATCACACAAAAACAGCACGATACTGTACTACACCATGATGATCAAGTTCACGTTGTCTGTGGAGCTAAACATGTCCAAATCTTAACACTACATCAGTAATTGTGTTTGATATTCATTTAAAATATGTAGTTCTCTAAGAATCTACAGTTTTTGCTTATTCGATTTCACAAGCCGGTGTTCTAACACGTGAGTGCTTACGTTTACAGAATCCCAATGTTACTGATAAAGTTTTCCAATACCACAATACCACCATCAAACATCAGTAAATGTAATCCAAACTCATGTGATGTAACAAACAAAGGGAAATTGTGCCGTAATGTGGTTGTTTTTCCAGTAAAGTGGAGATGAATAGTAAATGCACTTTTAATGTAATTTTAGTCCTGCTGAGCTTTTTATTAATATTTTTCAGCACATCTGACGTAACTGTTAAGGTTCCCAATAGTTTCGACTTCAGTTTCACTGTGGCTTCATACTGTCTGTATAAGAGTTATACGATAGCTAGCTAGAATGTAGTTTTACTTATGAAGTCTTTTCTTAATACAAGTCAAAGCGGGACTATATTGTGCAGAATAACAGAACACAGTTCTGAAAGTAAAAACTCCTTTTGTTCCCTCTATATAATCCCCTGCTACACTAATGCACTTATCCCAGTGTTTCACTAGTGCTTGGACACCATCAAGGTAG
>JAQQZT010000033.1:1691494-1724886 GCA_030068275.1 Clarias platycephalus | reverse complement strand
GCCACAAACAGGAAGTTAATATCACCAACCATTCCCATTTTATTAAGGTGTATCCATATAAATGGCCCACCCTGTAGTGTGTTTTTAGTCTTTCAAGTAAATTTCAATTACTTTAACATCTTTATTCACCAAAAATGTAATCGCAAGTTTCGATATGACCCTCATACTACCCTGCTTCTTCACCACCACATCTTCAGCTTCCATAAACCCTATATCTGTATATACTTGAGACTTAATAGCTACATTCTAGTTACTGTAGCCAAATTATAGTTTTACCTATATAGTTTCTCAGATATATATATATATATATATATATATATATATATATTTTAACTGAGACATCTAAGATAAATGTTGATTTTCCACTGGTTCTGTCTTGTGTCCACACTCACTGTGTCTTTAAACTCTTAATACTCTATATACAGTAAGGGATTTTATCTCAACATGTTTAGAAATCTTTAGTCATATATTCTTTTCTGTCTTTACTGTTTACCTGAGTTATCTGAGGTAAATGTTGTTATTTGTCAATAGCTAACCACATTTTCATTGTCACTCTGAGATATAAACTTTTTTGCTAATACAGTAGCCTGAAGTAAATGTTAATGTTCCTGATTGTTCTTTCTCATTTTCACGATTTGTATGCAAGATTTGATGACTAAACACTAGCCATGCAAATTGTAATGATAATTCTTTCTCTTTTTAACTTTTTTTTTTTTTTTTTTGTATTTTATCATCTTAACTGAGGGAAATGTTGACATATACAATAGTTTTGTCTTCTTTCCATGCTTGCTGTGTCTTTCTTCTCAACATACTACAGTAGGAGGCTATCTTAATTTTGGTTGTACAATCTTATTTATCTCTTTCTTTTTAATTTTCCCAACACATCTGAGGTAAATGTTAATATTCTCTATAGTTCTGTTCAGTTTCCACTGTCGCTTTGTCTTTGTGTTGTCTGTATAAGAGTCGCTTTCTACGTAGCTAGCTAAATCATAATTTTACTCATAAGGGTCATTAATTAATTAAATGAGATAAATTGTTATCCTCAGACAGTAGCTACTGTAGCTCATTCACACTGTATATATTTTAAGTAAGCTACTGTAGAAACAGCATTCTTCCCATTTTAAACACTTTGATGGTGTATTGTGGGTAATACTGGAAATATGGTCCCATGGTGCCAAAGATGACTATTAAGACTCTTTTTGTTCAGTTAATGCTGGCTGGTCTTGGATGCTAGGGTTAGAGAGTGCTTTCATCACAGTTCCATGTGGTTGACGTATGAGAATTTTCACTTGTAATATGGCTTGTAATATGCTTCACTTGTAATATACTTTTCTGTAATATACTTTTATTTTTATTTTGCAGCTTTTATAGACTGTAGCAAATCTGTGAGGGTACATTGTCAGAAAGAGAGACGTTTTTACACTTCCTTTATTTTTAGTTGTGGCGCCACTAGCACTGTTTACACACTGCTGTCAGATGAACGCTTAACAAAAGTGTGTGGATGTGTGTTTCAAGCCAATAAGTACTACTTCCAGGTGTGAGGTGTTTCATACTCCCCAAGTCCGCCTCCGGTTTAGCTCACGGCAAACACTCACACACACACACGCGCACACACACACGCACACACATACACACACACACACCTTTAGACAATAAAGCATCCGTCATTTCTGTTTACCTTGGAAACTTCAGCTCTTTGTGTCGAGTGCCGTTTGAACGGGATGTGCTTGTTGTGTTGGTGACTTTTTTTTTTCTTTCCCCCTCATAGCATCTGTTTTTTAACCAATAGGTAGAATGGCAAAAATTGCTATATTGCTAGCTACAATACTTTTGCTGTAAAAACATAAATTAAAGTGTTGTAATTTTGACTTGAGAGTTTATAAACTTTATTTTTGCCGAAATAAAAATGGTCTAGCGGAAATGTTGGTTACAGAAAGACAGTAAGACGTGTCTCATGATGTAACTAGCAGATCTTTTGATATCTTATAGAATATCTATATTTACAAATTACGTTATAGAATTTTTCCTTGCTTAAAAAGTAAAATATTTTAAATCAAGAAACACTGTAACCCACGGGAATCCTAACATTGTATGAACATTGTAATAAAGTTGTAATGATCTTGTGATGACATTCACTATCGAGAGAGCGATGTTTTTGGATGATGTTGACAAAAAGCCGTCGAAATAATGGTGAATGAATGACCCCAAACATAATGTTGCAAAGACAACCTCACAACAACAAAATTGTACCCTTTATTTGCAGCATTTATGCATATTAATGTTCATTGGCTTAACAGCCTAAGATCAAGGCCTAATTCACATCACCACGTTTTTTTTTTTTTTTTTTTTGACAATGAAAAATTCCTGTTGGGAATAACAATAATAACAAGAACAATAATAACAATAACAAAAATAATAACCACTGTTCGTTGTAGATCGGGTAGATTTATAGATTTGTAGCAAATTTTGTAAAAAAAAAAAAAAAAAAAAATGCACCTTCTTAAATTTATTTCTGTTTTTTTTAATAAAAAAGATGCACTTTAAAATAAATTTTACATATGTGCTCATATTAAAGTAATATTAATATAAAAAAGTAATATTAAGTAAAATTAAATAAAGTAAATATTAATATAACATTCATATATTTATCAATATTAATGGCTGACCCTGTGCTCTGACCCTGCCTACTAAGAAGAAGCTGGGATATGCGAAGAATTAAGCATTTCACTGCATATCGTAGTGTGTATGACTATGTATGACTGTATATGTGACAAATAAAAATGTAATTTAATTTAATTTAATATTTTAAAAAAAACATAGGAGTTTATTTTTTATTTTTTAACGCCACAATCAAACAATGTAACTGCAGAGTAGGCTAATTTGCCAAATTGCCCATATGAGTGTGCAAGTGTGTTTGTGTGTGTGTGTGTGAGTCTGTACACATATGCGTCCTGCGATGGATTAGCACCCCGTCCAGGGTGTACCCTGCCTTGAGCTCAAAGTGTCCTGGCTTCAGGTCAGCTTTCCTTGACACTGTACACAATATGCTCGAGTATTAAGACAATATTGCTAGGTTTTCTCACTTCAGTTTATTTTAAGGGAAAAGCAATTACCAGGAAAATGATTGAGCGACAATATGCTAGTAGCCTGCTGGCCTATCAGAAAAATATTGCTTACTGTACTGGACAGCTCTGTTTAACAAAAGCATAGTTCATTTTATATATGTTATATAATGTTATATATGGTTGGTTCCAAAATATAGTATAAACACCAAAAAATAAAAGACTAACTTAGTCAATTCTTAAGTTTGTTGCCTTACGTAGTGTTTTACATGCTGTAATGTTTTATTTAAAAGCAGCCTATGCTCTCCTAAGACAGTGTTAAGGACGCAGATGCTAAGTGCTACATGGTAACTTGCAGCCCACCATGTTCCTTTGACAGACAAATGTGTTGCAGCAAATGGAAGAAATTGCTTGGTTTATTTATTAAAAAACTAAAATAAAATTCAAATATCACTGCGTGCGACGTGTCCAAAATTATTCCTTTTCTGTCCAAGATGGTCTTGTGAGTGGCGCTTCATCTTCCTCGGCTCACTAAACATGTTCATTTCATCTGATCAGGTCGCAAAGAGGTCAGTAGGGAGAATGTGTGTGTGCATGTGAGACACTTTCTGTTTCATTGTTAATGATCAAGGCTTAAAACAGCAAATAAGGTGTAACAGTCCTTTGCAAACCCAAATACGTGAATATATAATAAAATATTAGTGTACATTTGTATTGTTTGTTGCATTATTGTTACGTTTATTATGTAGAACCTTTTAAATATAAATATTGTAAACAAAACAAATTAGTGATAGATCTACAGTGCACAACAACAAAATCATGCTGCCATACTTTTGAAGGCTAGCTATTGAATTTAGTTAAGCTAGCCTTCTACAGTACATTATAGTACTTATACTAATATCGATGATTACATAAATGAATAAATACATTTATTTCATTTAAACAAATGAAATAAATGTATTTTTTTCATAAATAAATTTTTTTTTTTTTAATTTGCGTGAAAATATAATGCATGAATGTTAGTGACATCTGGGATGTTAGCGGCATTTTTAATGAAAAAAATGTCATGCTAGCGCCAGTTTGTTGAAAGCTAATGATTTTGCTGTTACTTCACAACAATGTAAATTTACTTCAACATATTGTAATCTTCAAATCTTTCCCTGCTATAGAAGAGTAGCTTCAGTGGCTAAATTGGTACACTTTTACACTAATATAAACATTGATGTAATTTGCAATGTAGAAGTTGATAGTTTTTCCCACTTTGTTGATACAGTTGATTCTGGATAGCAAAATTAACTGTCAGGACAAATGCTAGCAAAGAAATTGGCAAAATCTGAAGATTTTGTTAAGTTAACTTAAGTTAACTCATAATAAATTCACTTTATGGAAATGTGTTTTGATGAGTGAGTAGCTAAACCAGCTAGTTAAATGTTCAGACATGAACATTTGCTATAGTTTTCACTTACATTTATTAAAATCTAAAGTTTGAGTCTATGCTAACTAAGTAATCTGTTATTGAGTGCTATTATTTATAACATGCACTTTAAAGAACTGTAAGCAAATGAGCTAGCTTAGACATACAAGTAAATATCTCGTGCAAATCGTGAATAAGAAATGCATGTCTAGAAATATGATATAGACTGATTAAAAGGCTTAAGAGATCCTTCTAAGAGTTATTTGATGAGTGGCTCCATTTAGCCAAATTTGCATATTAGCCGGAAAGATAAAGAAGGAAAAAGTTTACGTTAGCTCTTTGGAAGTGTGACGGAATGCGCTGGAAAGAACAAAATGAAGTGATCTCTTCCTGAAACTTTTTTTTTATTATTATTATTTCCTTTGCTGAAACATACGCGGTTACTCTCCTCGCCGTCTTGGAAATGAAAGAAATGAAAACGAAGCAGGAGAGGAGTGAGAGAGAGCGCAGACTTGGGAGCTTTCATCCTGTAGGTTTACGGCTTGTGCGTTTACCATTTCCGCTTCTCGAAATCAAAGGAAAAGAGAGAAACGTAATATTTATTTGATTTCTGCACTGTTAGCCATCTGTTACTGTACATCAGGATACTCCGGAGCAATTCTCAGAAGCAGACTGATTATCTTTCTCTTTTTTTTTCCCTCCACAGTCATTCACGAGAACGCGGATGGTTCGTAGCACAAGCGCTTCATCACAGTCGTACTCAGGTGGATGCGGTTCCACTGCACTAGCAGGCGTTTAAAGCTGCGTTTCGACTGAATGAACCTTAAAAGGAGGCCATTTTGCATTTAAAAGGACGGCAAATATATTTTGCAGCCCAAAACTGTCTCGGGCTTTGGACAGCAGCCACGTGAGCGATATGAAGCTGAGCTCTAATAAATCACACGGCCTTCAGTTAGCCGCTTTCGCTCTAAACACTTGGCGTTACCACAAATAAATATTGCTCTGAATATATAGCCTGTCATTCCACTGTATTATGGTTATGAGCTCAGGAATAATTGAATGGCTGTCGATTAGCATTGGAGCAACCGTTTAGACTGTGTGTGTGTGTGTGTGTGTGTGTGTGTGTACGTGTCTCACTTACAGGAGCCACTTATATTGATGAGCAATAGCTCAGAACAAGCCCTTGTCAAAAAAATTGTCCTTAGCAAATGCTGAGAGAAACCCCGTTCATAATCCTTTCACTTTTAAAAAAGTTAACGCTACTGCTAAGTGACAGGACCGATCACCATGCTAGTAATTCTGTGGTAAGAATTGCAAAGTACAGTATATAAGATTTAACCCCTATTTTAAGATTTAACCCCTAAAAACATGGCTATTTTTAAAAACATTGTACTCTGTTGAACAGTGCTAATGATCACGGTATAGCATGTTGTGGCAAAAGTTATTACAATAAACATGAACTTTGCTTTAAAAAAAAATTAAATGATGTTAGTGATAATATTTCTATTCCATAATGGTGTGGATGAGGTGTTTTCCCAACACTTCATGATGGCTTTTACGTGACCTTAGCGCTATTCCTCCTCCAGTTCTTTGCTAACTCTGGGCTTTCTTCTCTTTTTCTTCCTCTCCTTCTTTTTTTCCCTCCTCGTGAAAGACTCCAGGCTTTCTGTCTCCGAACAAAACTCAGCAAATTGGTTCCCGAGGTTCATCCCTCTTTTTTTGAAGCTCCCTCACCTGGGACGAGAGGAAGAATTGCCTCGCAGGCTCAAACTGCAAGCTGAGCTTTCTTTCTCTCTTCCATCTGATCTGCAAACCCGCTCTCATGCGATTTGAACCAACTTTTCCCTTAACGGTAAGAAAAAAAACTAACCCAGAGCAAGAAAACGTGCAGCATTCGTCATGCATTTTTTAACTCTACCTGAATTCCCTGTTAGCGATTTTCCAGTTGTGCTTTCGTCACTTGCTCTGTGGTCTTTTTTTAGTAAAAATGCATAGCATCATTTCTCTGTGATTTCAGCACTAGGCGATGACCTAGTGTAAAGTGACTCTACGATCAATAAATCATCACCATGGTGCAGAAATCGACAAAAAATACACACGTGTGGAAATGTCAAGTCAGGAGGTCAGGTCTGAGAATTTTTTTTCCTCCTAGAATTTCCTGATAATCATAGGCAGAAAGAGAATGTGTGATAAATATTTATTTTTCAGATTAGCAGCTTCTGTTACAGCATATTCACAGAAACAAATGCTTAACTAAGCATGCTTGCTTAAACTAAGAAACATTCCTCCATGTTTTATATATATATATACAGTATATATAAAAATTAAGAATTAGCATGGTAGCTTATATTTCTCCAGCAATTTGTCAGAGTAAATTACATTGTTAACAAGGTAAGTTGCTACTGGTTATGTTCTTTTAGTTTATATTTTAATATTTAAAATTACCTTAATATTAGCATGTGAAGTTTTTTATTCTGCTAATCTTAGATGATGATGATGATGATGATGATTATAGCAGTATTTTTAATTCCTTATCAATTCCTTGACATCTCTTTTTAATTCTTTTTAATGTGTTGCGTTCTTGTTCTGAGAAAAAAAAAAGTTGCTTTAAATAAACAGTATTTTATTTTTTAGAAAGTTAGGATAGTATTTTTTAACATAGGATTGAAATCTAATGTGACTTGGAAATCAGATTGCAAAGGTACAAGATGACAAAGGTTTACGCAATTGTAAAACTTACCAAGACTACAATTACAGTACTGTAGCTATGCTAATGGGATCTATGCTACTGTATGTATCTAACTAACAATCTATCTATCTATCTACATTAGGTTATAGCTATGTCTTTTATATCTACAGTTTAAAGGATATTTGACATTATAAACAAAATCCTTCTGCAATGTTCACTTTTTCCTCAGATGTGTGGGTGAATTATGGAAGAAAGACTTTGTACAGTAAGTAAAATTGGGATTCTGCTAGCTATCAAATTAAGGAAAAGCCAAAAAATGGCAACAAAAAGAGATTATTTTTCTTCTTCTCCTTCTTCTTATTATTAATATAGCACTAGTTGTTATGTAAAATGTGCTATTATATTAAAACTTTTCCTTAAGTGTTCTAAGGAATGAACAAGTTAAAATTTAACATGTATTACTTTTATTACTTTTAAAATTAAGATATACAGAAATTGAAAAACTGGCCAATTTAGTGTTGAAGGTTTCATTTGACCAGTCTGGTGGCCAATCTTTATTGATTGCACATTCCACCTGTAAGCGCAGAGTCTGTCAGCATACCACCAAGAAGGACGAACCACATCCAACAGGAGTAACTGTGGACGCAAGAGGAAGCGGTCTGAAAGGGATGCTCGGGTCCTAACCCGGATTGTATCCAAAAAACATAAAACCACAGCTGCCCAACTCACTGCAGAATTTAATTGTGCACCTCAACTCTCCTGTTTCCACCAAAACTGTTTGTCGGGAGCCTCACAGGGTCAACGTACATGGCCGGGCTGTTATAGCCAAACCTTTGGTCACTCGTGCCAATGCCAAACGTTGGTTTCAATGGTGCCAGCAGCAAAAATCTTGGGCTGTGGACAATGTGAAACATGTATTGTTCTCTGATGAGTCCACCTTCAATTAAATTTTTTATTTATATAGCGCTTTTAACAATGGTCATTGTCTCAATGCAGAAATTGTCTTTCCCACATCCGGGAGAGTTACGGTGTGGAGAAGCCCCAAAGAAGCGTACCACCCAGACTGCTGCATGCCCAGAGTGAAGCATTGGGGTGGATCAGTGATGGTTTGGGCTGCAATATCATGGCATTCCCCAGGTCCAATACTTGTGCTAGATGGGCGTGTCACTGCCAAGGACTACCGAACCATTCTGGAGGACCATGTGCACCCAATTGTTCAAATATTGTATCCTGAAGGCAGTGCCGTGTATCAGGATGATAATGCACAAATACACACGGCAAGACTGGTGACAGAGTGGTTTGATGAACATGAAAGTGAAGTTGAACATCTTCCATGGCCTGTACAGTCATCAGATCTAAATATTATCGAGCCACTTTGGGGTTTTTTGGAGGAGAGAGTCAGAGAGTCGTTTTCTTCCACCAGCATCATGTAGTGACCTGGCCACTGTTCTGCAAGAAGAACAGCTCAAAGTTCCTCTGGCCACTGTGCAGGACTTGTATCTGTCATTCCCAAGACGAATTGATGCTGTATTGACCGCAAAAGGAGGCTCTACACCATACTAATTAATTATTGTGGTCTAAAACCAGGCATTTCAGGTTTATTGTCCAACCCCTATAGCTAACAAGCTCTAGCCTTTATAGCTAGCTAGTACTTTAAAATCCTTCTATAATCTGTTGTTGATGAGTTAAAACTTGGTCCTGTTAATCAGGATTGAGCTAGCTTGCATAGTGAATTCCAGTGTGGTACAGTGGATAGGATGCCACCTAAGCAGTAAGTCCAGTTATGAAATTTCTGGTAATATAATATAACTAGTCGTACTACTAAATATTTTCCACAGTCAACTGTTAGTGGTATTATACAGTAATTAAGTGTATACGATTGGGAACCACAGCCAGGCCTTCTTGTCCACATCAGTGTCTGACCTCACAAATGCGCTTCTGGAAGAATGGTCAAATATTCCCATAAATACACTCCTAACACATTCCCACCTTATGGAAAGCCTTCGCAGAAAAGTTTAAGCTGTTATAGCTGCAATGGGTGAGCCAACATCATATTAAACCCTATGAATTAAGAATTTGATGTTACTCAAGTTTGTATGCATGTCAAAGTATGACCAAACCAAACCTCTGTGCTGGAACTTCTGAAGTTGTAAATGCCACCGAAGTGAGCTGTCGCCGCCAAACAAGCAACCATGTAGCCGTAGTTTTCTTTTCCCACTCGAACTTCCTGGAAGCAGCAACTCAAACAGTTTATAGAAACTTTGACAGGCAAGAGGAGGTGGGGGGAACTAGGATATGATCTCGTTATATTTTGGCTCCTCACAACCCTGACCCCACGAGTTAGAGCCTGTGAAATAAAACGTGTGAATACGAGAAGATTGCGAGACATCCTGGGAAGAGGCATTAGGCCGGGGAAAGCGTTCCAGCAATGGATTTGTTTAAAAGAACTGCTCATTTTTTTTGTGACGCCGAAATTTTTAATCTGGCAACTTTGAGTGCGTAAGCTCTCTAACAGATTATGCCATTGTGTAAGTCCAAAAGAGAAAGAGCAGGGAAATAAAAGGACTCGTTTTGCGCCTCAGTGCCAATTGGGACGTCACACATGATCATGATAGTAAGGGGGAAAAAAGTATAAAAGTTACACAACCTACTTTCACGCAATTAAAGCAGTGCCTCAGAGCTTAGCATTAAAAAAAAAAAAAAAATTCCCTCCCCTCACACTTTTCTACACTCTTTAAACCCAATTCTGACTCCTAGCGCTTTTTTAGCGTTCCCATAGAAGCTGCATTGTGTGACATTTCAGAAAAACAAATGTCATATCCATGTCGCTGGAAAGGGAAGAGATTTGATGGAAGATTTTCACCCTACACAATTTTCCTGTATAACTTTTTTTTTTTTTTTTATTTAAAAAAGCACTCTGGTTTAAATAAAAATGATTAATATAAGTGTGCTAAACTTTGAATCACAGCCCTGGTGATGTAACGACTTATGGAGATGTTCGAGACATCACACACAGCTATACATGGACAAAAAGTATGTAATGTTTCATTATTAAATCAATAGAAATAACAAACATTAGGCTGATTACAGTAACTTTATCAGTTATCAACTTTACATTAATGATTTTCCTGTTATAGCACAACCTGCATAATTGTTTTTCTAATATTTGGGATTGTGGTCAAACACAGTGTCAAAGTGTTTTAATTAGGGGAAAAAGATTACAGTTATATTAAATATATAATGTAGAATATTACAAATAAAAAAAAATCACTAAAAGATTTAGAATAATGGAATAATTCATCCTAATAAAAGATCCAATTAAAATGAAAAATGTAATCAAATTAAAGTGAAGTAAATTAATATAAAAAAATCAGTTTACTGATTGTAACAAATGTATACTATGAATAAAAAGTAAAAAAAAAATAAAATGTTAAAAATGTAGACACATTATTTCTTTCTTTCCAGAGGCTGTGTTTTTAAATCCATTTGAGAAATTTGAGAAAAAAAAAGAAAAAAAAATTATATATATATATATATATATATATATTAAAATGTGGGGGGAAATTATTGTTAAAAATAACACAAATATAGTATATTATAATTTTTTTAAATAACAAGAAATATTTAAAAACAATGTATTTCTTAATCCTAATAAAATATCTTCAATACAAATTCACAGTTCACTGAAAATTAAAAATAGAATAATAAACACAAATACATACATTATAAATTCATTATTAATGTATTAATAATTTGTGTGAATTAATTAAAATATATTAATTATATTAAACAACTACCTAACTATAACAAAAGTGTGATATGAATAAACATATTCTATTAAAAGTATACAACTATTATAAATGCAATAAATAAACATAAATGAAGAATTGCAGTTGAGTAAATAAATCATACAAAGGTGAACACTTAAAAATAAACTAAATGAGAAATTTAAACAAAATGATTTATTTCTTGCCAAAGAGGCCATTTCATGAAAGACCATAAAAACGACTTTATTGTTTTGCTGCCAAGAGTTTGAACACAAATCAATGGCATTGATTCGTTGCGCCGCTCCTGTTTTCTCTCCTCGTTAATCACACGCCCTCTTTTTTTCTTTCTTGTTTTTTTTTCTGTGGCTTTTTTGCTGAACGTAAGTGTTTGATAAGAAAGTTCTTATCAGGGTCCGTCCTATTTCACGGACAGTAGGAGAAGAAGATGAAGATGAAGAAGTAAAACCTAGCTAACGTATATCCTTTACCTCTTCGTAAAGATAGCATCAGTCTCGTGATCCTCCTTCCTCTGTCGTGAATCTGATTCTCCTATTAAACTGGGTTAAATGGAACTCGTTTCCCAAGACTGTTAAAGGCGATGACGGCGGCCATATTTTCCTTCTCTATGGGCCTTTAAACGATGCTGCTGTGGTTTCGATGCCTGTGCCTGTCAATCCGAGGTGTTTTATCACCTGAATAAGTGCCACTGAAGAACTCCAGTGAGCGCTCCATCCACGAGGCTTCTGCATTCCACATCTGCACCAATTTATCTTCTGTTGTGTGAAACATTATATTATAATTATAAACACTGAGCCACTAATAACTTAGTTCATCAGTTAGTTAGTTAAGTAAGGCCTCTTAATTCAATCTGAGAAGGTGAGGTCTCGAATACGCACTTGAATAGGCGCTTGTTTCAATAAAAAAAAAACATGCAAATTCAAGAAAAATATTTTGTATACTTTTATTACTTTAAATATAATAATTAAATGGTAAATAATTAAAACTAGTTTATACAGAGAAATATAATTAACATAAGTCATGACAAATTTTGCAAAACAATTACATTTTAATAGTTTTATATACTGTATGTTTTTACTAGAAAAACACAAACGTTTTTGTATTTCAATGCATGATTGAGAATTTAGGAAATAAAAGGAAAAGGCAATGAAATCCTGTAGTAAATCAATTAAAATGAGAATATAAAGTCATAAAGCTTACAGAAAAATCAGAAAAAAAAACATATTAAACCTGATAATATAACTTTTTTTTAAAATAAATATAATTTTTTAAAGCACAAAATATAGCCTGGTCATGAATAAATGAGCATGTAGTTATTGTTGTAGTAGATTTCTAAAAGATATTCTATTTATTTTAATTTCTATTAAACAATGTTTATGCTCTTAATGTTCATTAAGCTGTCTGAGGCAACTGTACGCTGGGACAACTTCAGAAATGAAGAAGAATAAACAGTAGCAGATAAACAAGGCGCAGAAAACAGAGAATCAGCCTCACATACACATTCTCACCCCCCCCAAATCCCCCCCTACCCCCCGCACCCGTTCACTTTCCCCCTCAGTAATGGCGTATCCATCAGCACTGACTGGATCAATAGCTGTGTTTTGGCCTAAATCTCCCACGAGCGATGGCACGTCATCAGTGACAGACGAATATCACAGCGAGAGTCTGCGTTTTCTTATCGATCGCCTGCGAAAGTGGCATACATCAGGCTTAAATAAAGAGCTCGGGGCGAGGCACGGCTCCTGTTTATGACTCCAGAACCAGAGAAAATGTCCCAGTGCTGAGTTTCCTGAGGAGAGAGAAAGAGACGTGATTATCTACCGGGTGAAGGAAATAGGTGTCAGAGTCAGTTATGTGATATGTACACACTCTTAGTGTGTGTGTGTGTGTGTGTGTGTGTGTGTGTTGCTTTTAGAGGAAGATAATCAACTATGGAGGTCCTGCTAAAACCCTGAAACTCAACATTTTCCACAATTACACGTTCTTCTTCAGCTTCCAGGTTTTATCTGTTTATGGTTATGTTTATGAACTCATGGAAAAATTATTTCCCTAAACAATACATGAACAGATTTTTTAAAAAGCGTGTTTTGTAAAAATAAAAAACGTAATTTTATGTCAAACTGCTGTTGAGTAAGAGGAATGCACACTAATGCAACTCCCGGTCTTAGCTTTATTCTGAAATACTATTTCTTTATAAATAAGTTCACACTTTGCTCCACAATCTTATTAGTGTGAGTTTTCAAATTTGACCTAAAAATATAAATAAATAATGACATGTTTAGGAAAAATAATAAACTTTGGGGTGGCATTAGCATAACTTGATAATTTTAACATTAAAACTTCATAGAAACTTCAAGAGCTAACATAAAATAATAAAATCTCTCCTTAACTCTTTATACGCTCACTGAAATATTTCTTATTTTAAAAAGAAAATTTCAACATTTCTCTTTTTACTTTTGTAATTTTCATCACAATGTTTCATTACCATCATTTTTATGTTGCAAATCAAGGTCTGTAAAGAAATATGCTTCTATTGTTCTTTGCCTTTCTAGGGTAATAAGTTTTCCATATATACTGTACATAAATTGATAAAGTTAAAGGCACATTTATTGCAACCATAAAAATGTGCAAAAATACTTGTTTTTTACAAATGCGTGTTTTTTTTATAAGGTACTGATACTGGCACTTGTAAATTACCAAATGTGGTTCTTTGCCCTTTAAGCGTTAACAAAAACAAATTCAACATTAAAAACTCTAAACATACAGACATATAACGCTTTTACTTTTTGCAATTTCTTCCGACTAGCTCTGCCGTCTTCCTCAGCGCCAATGAACGACAAGCGCGGTTCTGCCTAATTCACCGGCACAAAACACGACTCGCAGACAGACGATAGCCGTGAGGCACCATCTTATTTTTCCCAAACCCGGAACGCGGTCCGAAATGGATCGCCTCGCCTGAGCGACGAGAGGAAAAGCTGAATTATTTCGCTTCTGCTGCAGCTGATAAAAAAAACAAGTCCAATAAAACAGGCCTCTGGGTTCGTTAAGAGGATTGTTCAGCAGAGATCCAGGGGCTTTTTCCTAAATGAAGCTGCCAGCTGGGCTCCGGCCGCCATGTTGGCATCTGTTTGGGCACCAGACACGACAACGCACACACAGACATGCTTTCAGAGCAAGCCAAAGTCACATTTTTGCAATGTGTAAGTGCTCAAATCTCGACACCTGCATCTCCGACAAAGCCGCATTCATGATGTACAGTGCGTTAGCCACTCACGGTCCGAGCCGCCATCTTGGTTCCTTTTTAGTGAGAGTAGTGAGACTTAAATAATTAAGTGTCTTCGTTTGTGCTTATTTTATCCTTCTTTTATTCATATAATTTTTAAGACAATTTTGGTTGACAAAATCCTGTAGTGTATGGACCACAATAATTAATTGTGATGAAATGTTTGCTACTTTTGAGTGGCGGAAACTTCTTCTTCTTCTTCTTCTTCTTCTTCTTCATCGTTTGTCCATTTAATCACACATGTATCTCCTCCAGGTGCCTGCATGAGTTTGATTTCTTTATCAAGTCTAAAATCTTGAACATTAAGCTTGTGCCTTCCTCTCTGTCCTGCGGTACTTATTCTTTCGACCTTGTTGTGCAACAACTGATCACTGATCAGTCTTTGGTTTGTTATAATACTTTCAAATACATCATCTTTCTATTTTTATATTAATTGTGTCACACTCCCATCAGTA
This sequence comes from Clarias platycephalus, assembly GCA_030068275.1. Lineage (NCBI taxonomy): Eukaryota > Metazoa > Chordata > Actinopteri > Siluriformes > Clariidae > Clarias > Clarias platycephalus. The sequence continues at coordinate 1,710,198 of JAQQZT010000033.1, read as the reverse complement.
CACGATCATCCCGGAGCGGATCACATAAACCTGATGTAGTGTCATCACCTGATCGTATCTTCCATAGAGGTCAAAGCATGCTGCCATGGCAACAGTCAAGGTCACGTGACCAGAGTAACAAGGCTCTCGCTCCATCCGCTTCCCTGTGAGGTCACACTATGGAATAATACGCTGATGAAAACATGGCGGACTTCTGACTCGTAGGTGCGTGTGCACACACACACACACACACACACACACTTACGATTAATGATATGTCGTATCTCTGTTTGCTGGCGTGTGTATTAAACAAACCCAAACACTTTTCCACTTTGAAACATCTTCCTCTTCACCATCATAAAACACAGTGAATCGTTTTATTACTGCACAAAAAAATAAAGTGACACATGTTCCTCATGCTGCTCATGGATAACAGCCAACATCCTGGTATCACACACCCACACACACACACACACACACCAATCCCACTTTTCAGTTTAAACACTGCTGATCAATAAAATACACTCACGTAAAGAATAAACACAACAAACCTAGCAGATGTTTACACACACACACACACACACACTCATGCATACACTGTGGTCTGGATGAAATCACTAAGGGGAAGTTTGGAGTCAAATATATCTCATATTAATTTACATATTCATATATTTTGTATTGACGCACCGTCTTTCCAGAAACACTTTATAGCTAGTCTTAGCCAGGCCGCAGTGGTTGCTAGCGTGACGTCATGAAGCGGTACTGTTACAGTAACAGGAGGTCGGTAAGTCTTTGTTGACGTTTGATTTTTATCCAATGAGAGTTATCATGTTATCATAGCTATAAAGAGTCACTCCACTCTGTTCCATTCCTGTCTTTTGATATTAATAACACTCAAAAATGTTATAACTTTACTTCTGACAATGGAGACTCCTTCCATTAACATTAAAGGAAAATTTGTGAATCACCCAATACAGCATGATTAAGCTGTTATTATAGAATAGCATATTAAAACTAACGCTATGATGTACTATACACCCGAAATGAACGAGACTTTCTGACCAATCAGAATCCAGATTTCATATAATTGGATATTTCTCTCTCTCTCTCTCTGTTCATCTTGGTTTTATTTACTTATTTATTAACAATTTTTTTCTTTTAATGACATCTTACTTATTTATTAAAAGACGTTCCCAGCCGTCTGGGATACGCTCTGTTCGCTTTCAACACAAAAACACACAAACACAGAAATGTGTTTCTGACAAAAACACAGGCACTATTTATTTCCACCCGAGGAGTCGATACCTCGATGTACTGCCACCAAGAGGAATTTATCACCCCTCGTGCCTCGCGGCGTGACCTGTAAATGCCTCAGAGTGTGTAAATGGCCTCTATCCAGACCTGGATCGCGGATCAATGAGCGCTCGCTCTTGACATTTAGCATCGCCGAGGCTTGTCGTCTACCAGAACAAACACAGAATTAACAGTGTAATATTGAGTGGCTAACCTCACCGCGCACGGGGATAACCGAGGAGGAAAAAGGGTATGCGGCATAATTACAGCTCGCACGTGCTGCATAACGCTGCTGCTCCTGCTTCTCTGCAAGTGACCGGAAGATGTGTACAATGTGCGCGATAATAAAATGCTCTGTGTGCCTGGATTTTGGCTCCTGCTGCACATATCATCTGCAAAGATCCTGCCAAAGACCTTGAGCTTCCTGCCAATTTGTGCCCGGGAGCAAGAAGCGGAATGTGTGTAAAGTCCTGCCAGCGAGGCCCGGCCTCCACAATCCCACTCTCCATTCAAAGGGCACTTTGTAGTGGCCGAGGGTTCGACTGCCACTTGACTGCCGTCTTTAGTTTTTATCCGTTGGTTGGACTGACACCAAAAAGGTCGAATTTAAAACGTAGCAAGCTTTAGATGTCGTTAAAGGGATTTTCTGGTTTCAAGGTGAATTATCGTCGTCATCATCATCATCATCATCATCATCATCATCAGAATTGTTCAAAAGACACAGGATTATCAGAGCTTCATATTCCCATTATCATCTTTCTCTAAGGGATCCTATCTATCTCAGCGTCTTACATTCCAAGGAGCTGATATATTTTCCTTGCTCTACATTCCTATATTTCCATAGATATTCCTGGAACCATGTGTTCATATAGTCCTTTATTCTAAAAGTTCTACATTACCAGGGCCCTATGGTTCCTATATGTCTCATAGTGCTCTATTCCCAGCACCACCTAATACCAGTGATCTTATATGCCCAGAGCCTGACATTCCTACGCAGCAACAGTATAATGGACAAATATTCATTTATTCCTATATTTTCAGAGATGCATCCAAGACCTTATCTTTCAATGAGCCTCAAGAGGTACATGAACCCAGGATCTTATATTTCCAGATTCACAGGACCTTAGCTGTATATTCCCATATTCCTATAAAATGCATATACAGACGGGACAACCTTTACACCCACAAGAGCTGCAGTTTTGGAGTTGCTCTGACCCATCACAATATTACAATAGTTACAATATCTTGTTACAAAGGCACCTGGAAGTGGATGGGGTATATTAGGCAGAAAGTGCACAGTTTGTCCCTGAAGTTGATGTGTTAGAAGCAGAAAAAAGTGTAAAGCATTGAGCAACGTTGCCAAGGGCAAAATTGTGATGTCTAGACGTTTGGGTCAGGGTCAACTCGGGTCAGGGGTCTAGGTCAACTTCAAAACCGCAGCTCTTGTGGGATGTTTCCTAGTTTGCAGTGATTAGGACATCCCAAAAGTGCTCAGAAAACTGGGGAACCAGTGATATTAATGGGCGGCCAAGCCTCACTGATGCATGTGAGCTGTATCTCAAATTGCTGACAAGGCTCATGCTGATTCCCAAAGAAAGGAGCTGGAAGACACAGTGCTGTTATGTCACTGTTATGGTGACAAAGGAGGGGACCTCGTCAATATTAGGCGGGTGGTCATATGGCTGATCAGTGTATTTGTAAACCCTGCAGGCCAAGAGGACTAGATCTTTACATGACCGACATTTTTCTGGGACATTCCTGAGACTTAAGATTAGAGTAGCCCTGTGTATCAAGGGTCTCACATTCCCAGGGTGCTAAGCTCACAGGACCCTATCTTCCCACTTTCGGTAAAGTGATTTGACGAGTTTACACGCGGTTAAACAAAGACACTTTCAGATACAAGTTGAAAGAATAGATGCAACTTTGTGTTTATTTCCAAATGTGATGATGTCTTTTTACTTTTTTTTAATATTCACAGTCCAAATTTCCAAGATCTGAGAGGCTGGATGGTGGTGATGAAGGAAATGCTGGTGCGGAACTGAGGTGAAGCGGCAGAAATAAAGTGTCAGTTGTCTCCTTTGAGGATGTGACTGTGGAAAAGACACATTTCATCAGTTAAAGGGAAAAGCGTTTATCAGGACCAGAAACCCGCAGCTACACATTTCCATTTTGATTCAGTAAAACGTGAGGCTTTGATTGGTCCTCTGCCGTCTCTGCATCTTCTGCGACATGCCGCAGCTTTCTCAGCTTCAAAGTTTGTTTCGAATGCGACAAAACCGCGTACCGACACTCGTGGCATTTTCGCGTCTGCCGCCCCAACATTTCATCACAACAGGATTTTCTTTCAAGTCGGAGAAACGCTCCTCACTCCGCCGGCTGACCTTTTGAACCCCGCACTACAAACACACCTTTTCCCGAGCCACTTTAAATGTCACCTTGCTCGAGCTCAAACCCTGTTTATTTCCAGTCCCAGACACGCAACCTGATAACTCAGCCGAAACACAGCGATGTGTCGGGATCGCTGTAGCTTTTTTTCCCCACTTGTCCAGATTGTATACAAAAGCATCCTAGTTTGAGGTCACCATGGATTAGCCGCTAGTAACCCTATCAGCTCCTGCACAATGCCTACAAAGTCAACTGACACTAGCTGTCGACGGGCTCTTTGTAGGCGAACTCGATCTGCCCTTGACCTCTCGGTTACGGGGCGGGCTGAAAGCAGGGGTACCCATTTCAAATTGGCTCTCATTGTGACTCCTTTGATTTCAGGTGACTCATTTTGCTCGTCACTCATGACCGTCTGCACTGAGGCGATCCATCCAGCGCGTACATGATTCCTATAATTTGTGGTTGCTTTTGTCCTTGTCTACTTTGTTCTTTGTAGTCGCGCTTCCAGGATGAAGACAAACAAAAGCACCTTACATGACACAGATCTGAAGTGCTTGTGCTCGTGATTTGATTCTTTTAGTGTGTAGATAAGGGGGAGGGGGTTCATTTGATTGTCCTATGATGATAATGTGAGTTAAAAATATATATATATATATTCATTGTGGTTGTGATTTTTTTCTTTAAAATCATTTGACTTATATGGGATTGTAGTTTGATTCTTTCAAATCATTTGATTCACTTGTTCTTGTAGTTTGATTCTTTCAAATCATTTGACTCACTTGGGATTTGACTCTTATAGTATGTTGAGGGGTGAAAACCTTTAATAATTTATGCTTAAATTTGAATTATTAAGTATGTAGATAAAAAAGTTTTTTATTTTCCATTCATGGTTTTTTTTTTTTTTTGAGAAGAAGGAAAAAATATTAAATTCATTTGTGCTTATAATGTGATTCATTTAGTGTACAGTATAAACAATATAATTTTATTCACTTGTTATTTGACTCTAATTGTGTATTAAGGGGGAAAAGGGTTTGAATCTCTTATGATACATTTTTAGTGATTCCTTTGCGGGTTTTTTTGTTCGTTTTTTTGGAGTTGGGCAGGAAAAATTCGTTTTGCGCTTGCAATTTGATTCTGTTGATCAGTGGAGATGGGAAAAGACAGAAAGAAGTTGATTTGTTCGTGCTTGACATTATTGCCATATAATGCACCTTGATGAAAGGACATGAACTTGGGCGTGAATGTCAGCAGTGGTGGACTAGAGGAAAACTTTTCTGAGCGCCACGTCTGTTCGCAAGCTTATTAAGACTTTGTCTTAATGCGCGTTTTGTTTATCTCATCCTAAGCCTGGATTGCTAACAGTAAGCACTGTCATCTCAGGAACACCTGGTTTAGTCCATCAAGTCCTAAGTGAGGCGTTTAATGAATGAGCTCAGGTGTGTTAGAGCAAAAAACCCAGCTGCTCGGATTAGCAAGGTTTAGCGTAAGCCCCAGGTTTAGCATGTAAGGGGGTTGATTAGTGCTGAGCTAGTGTCTGATCAGTGATAACTGACAGCTGTTTTTCGCCTATTTTAAGTCAACTTCACAGTTCAGACGGCACGTGGGGACGATTCACAGCTTTGGTTTTCTGCTACACACTAGCGTGGTTTGGTAGTCCTTATTTGAACTGTGCTACTTAGCAGGCAAAGTCATATGGTTTTCATAGACCTCACTTTTACCTCAGTGTCAAATTAAGCTTGCTGAAGGCCGGTGCTAGCGGATCGTTTTAAATCATTAAAATGCAGTATGTCAGCAAGTCTAGCGTAGCCGTGAATCCTGGTAAATATTTGAAAATAATTATTCTCAGTTGTCACTTTTTTTTTTATTATTCCCTTCTTTCGGGGGCAGCAGGGACAAGGCTTCCAATCTAAACATTTTAGCTCCTGCTAAGGTAAAGTTCAGGTGGAAATGATTAGCTCACGAGCTCGGGTAGCTAAATATATAGAGATGAGGAGGGTAGAGAAGTCTATTAAACTGCATTACACACATCTGTGTCAGTGTATCGTGTGTAAAGTGGCTGTTGAAAGATATACAAAGGATGTCCAAATTCACTTTTGGTAATATTTCATGCTAATGAGAAAGGAAGCAGCTGCAGAATATCAGGAAAAGAAAAAAAAAAAAAACATGCGTCGCTATCTGCGGTATGTTTAGCGAAATTGGAACAGTGTCCTGGTGACTCCACTCAATGCAAAAACACCGCCTTTGAGTTCCTTTCCTTGCTTTCCTCTCTCTCACACAAACACACACACACCCAGAGGGACCGATTGGAAACCCCCTCGGCTGCCAAGCACATGGACGCCTGCTGATTACACACACTGGCACTCCTTTTTTTTCCGCAGGGCTTGCTACTGAGAAACGAAAGAACCAAAAGACATTTTCTTTCCCAGAGAAAACGCATCAGATCGCCTCGAACCACGCGGCCCTATCTCTACACTGCACCGGGATCTCAGAAAATCCACAAATTAACACGCTGACTAAACTGGAAAAGTGTCTTTTGTTTATCTGCAGTTCCAAACCGATCACAAGCGAAATGGTGATACTACACGTTTGAAGTACAAGGTTCAATAAAAAAATCGATCTGGGTGAGGGTTGGTTTCGATCCACATTGTTTGATAGGACTCAGGTTTAGATTCATGTTCATTTGATTCACTTTTTTTTTCACTATTATTTAAAGTGACTGATTATTCTGATTCACATTATGATTCATATTGTTTTGATTCACCTTTATATCCATGTTTATTGGATATTCGTTTAGATTCACATTGATCTAATCCGGAGTTAGATTCCGAATCATTTTATTCACGTTCATTCCATTATTATTGTAAGTAATTGATCATTTGATCACATCATGGTTGGTTCCCATTGTTTTGATTAATCTTGAGATACACGTTTATCCGATTCATATTTAGATTCAAATTGGTTTTTTTGGTACATTTAGTCTCATAATTGTTGAATTCGCATTCAGAGTCGTGTTTGTTTCATTGTCGTTTAGATTCAGGCTGGATTGATTCACATTGTGGATCACATTGTTTTGATTCAGCCTGAGAAACACCTTTATTTGATTCAGGTTAACATTGGTTTAATTGACATTTAGATTTATAATTTTTCATTGACATTTAGATTCAGTAATTCGTAATCATTTGTTTCACATTTAAATTCATGTTTGTTGAATTTACATTGTCGTTCAATTTGTTTTGATTCACCATGAGATTCACCTTTAGATTTATCAGATTCATTTGTCTGACTTTGAGATTTGATTTTTTTTTTTTTTATTCAACTTTAGAGTCACATTGGTTCACACTCAGAATTAGTTTTCACAATCTTATGATTCACATTGTGATTCATATTAAGATTGCATTGGATGTGATTCACATTTGGAAAATATCACAGTTTAGGTTTATATTTAGATTAAACTTATATACAGTAATTTTTCAATTCAGCTTTTGAATCATATTTGTTTAATCTAGGTTAAAAGTCACATTTGTCTAATTCACTTTTAAATTCACTTTCATTTGATTCAGTTGATTATTTTTTGTATATAAACGCTAAACAGTTTGTGTTAAATTGTCCAAAAGAGGAACATTTTTATAAGATTTTAATGTATATCTTATGTGAATCAATTTGTAGATAAGCTCTGAACACTAATAAAAAACCCAGAAAATGTAAAAAGGACGTTTGTCACTAGCTGCTAGGCTAATTTAGACCTTAAGATCCTCCAAATATTTTTAATCACTAATATGCACTTTTATATTTTATAGTCATAGTCACAACACATTTTATAATTTTTTTTAAAACATGGCTGTCATAGATGTTCAAGAGGTTTTTCATCACTGATGTGGATCCGAGTTTTGTGTAAGATAGAAGACTGTTTGTTAGCGAAGTTATCATTATATTCTCGTTCACAAAGATAGAAATATTTATAAAAAGTCTTGATTCATTGATAAGAGGAAAAAATTTGGGCTGAATGTCATTTTGCACTGAATTGTTCCTTCAGTTATAAGAAGAATCTGATTTGGAGTGGATTTTGTTCTCTCTCTCTCTCTCTCTCTCTCTCTCTCTTTGTTTTTTCTTCTGTAGATCTGCTGAAGGGATAGAAGTGAAAACTGCCTACACGCACGCACACACACACACACACACACACGCACGCGCACACACACACACACACACACACACGAGTGTATCCTCTACGGCATTACTCACTACATTTTGGGATTCAAAGCTAAAGTTCAAAGCAAATGTTTGCCGTGTTCAAAGAACATGTAAACTAATACAGGGCATTTTCGCAACCCTATATTCTCTCCCGAAGGCCCTCGCGCACCGAGCTGAGCCGATAAAAAGAGACAGAACACAGGTTGGACGCCGAAGTGTCTGGAATTTGTAATGCCGCCTTGGTTCAATCCATTTGTTTTTTGTTTTTTTTAGGAGTGTCACTGCATTTCAATTCACAACGACCTACAATGTCTGACCTCCGCTAGTTCTGTTAGCATGTTTTTTTTTTTGTTTGTTTTTTTGTTTTTTTGCTAGTCGTCTTCTGAAACCTATCTCACAGAAAGAAATATCAGGCAGGTTATCGGGAGAATTGTAAGCGTTTCACATTTATGCTAGCATTTGCTAGTTTTTGCTAGTGCACTGTTGCTAGTTTTTGTATCACAGAAAACAGAGGCTTTAATGCAAAACTTCAGATTTGATGACATTGCTTCGTTATGAAAATGTGAATTTCTTTATGACCTACAATGTCTGACCCAAGCTAATTCTGCTAGCATGTTTCCTTGCTAGTCTTCTCCTGAAACTTGTCTTACGGAAAGAAAAATATATGGGTTAAACAGAAACAGAATTAAACATTTATCATTTGCAAACACTATGCTTTGCTAGTTATATAGTTATGTTTTGAAAGTATACTATTCACTAGGTAGTTTTTCTACTATTTATTTGAAGGTGTAAGATTTACAAATACTAATCACTGCTAGTTGTACCAGCACTTCTTTGCTAGGTTTTGCTTCCCCACACAGACCCTAACAGACCTTAATTACATTTATGATATTTTTTATTTCATTTTGTCTCTAAACTTAATGTGTTTGGAGGTTTGCCTTAGCATGATTTACAAACGTTTGCCTTTGCACAGGTTAGGTGAGTTTTACACATTTGCTAGTTTGTTCCAGATAAATGTGAGAATATCATAAATCTAATTTAATTCATAGATTTAACTATAATTGCAAGAATATATTTAACGTTGATAAAAACTAAAATTCTGCTTCTAAGGAAGGCTTAGTGTTTTGAATTGCTAGTACAAATACCAGTCTTTCCTATTGATGCTAGTGCACCTTTATCTGAAAGTCAACTCTGTTACCGTCATATTGGGTTTGATTCATTTGAGCAGAAATGTGAACCTTTTTATAAAAATTTGAGAAAGTAATTGTGTTTCTAAGGTAGAACCTTTAGCATGACAGATAAATATTAGGTTATCATTAGGTTAGATTAGCTGCGTTGTGCTAAATTTTTCTTCCACATAAAAGCCTGATTTTTCTCTTTATCTGCTAGCATGACTTTGCTACAGTAGGTTTCATTTTAAAACTGGATTGAACAGAACTGTCATTATCATTTAATTTCCTGATTTTTATGATTTTATTATGTTCGTTTTTTTTTGTTTTTTTTTGTCAAAGTCTTAGAATTTAACATTGGCTCCCAAGCCTAGTGTTTGCTAATGTATTTCTTTGCTAGCTATCAAAAAGTTGTGACTCATTCTCAGTTTTTTTTTTATTCACTGTACTTTGAGGTGTAATTCTAAGGTTTATAGTGACCTAGAGATGTCTGATTTGTGCTAGTTTGACTAACATGTCTTTGGTCTTTTAGGTTTTTTTTTTTTTGGTAACATTAACATATTTGGTAACATATTCCCACAGATTGACAATGTTCACACTTGACTAGAAGTGTTACCATGATTTAATTTAGGAAGTTCTTCTTGAAAACATTCTTGCCAGATTTCATCATAAAAAACATGCTATTAATATATTATTGTTAATAATTGTAAATAATTACTATTGGTGATTTGTTTCCGTTTAATGGAATGGTAAGGTATGTTTGGGGTGTTCTTGTGCATCTTCTCTTTTACATAGCTGATTTGCTCATTTCCTCATTTGTTTTGAGGATGGCATACTTTCAATCAAGATTCCATTTCAGCTTGACTAGCATGTCTATGAGAAACAGAAATGTTGACCTAACAGGAATGTTTCTTTACTAATTTGTTTAAAACACCTCAGTGTGTTTTTAGCATTTTAAATTTATGGTAAAATATTTTTTTATAGATTTTTTTTTTTTTTTTTGATAGTATGTTATAGATTGTTTAGCTAACTTTATACTGTGAGCCTGAGTGCTCATTAGCTAAAAGTAGGTATATATGTTTATCTATGCATTTGCATTTGGGATGCAGCCCTCATCGATTTTTATACCTTCTACAATTTTAGAATTTTCTTTCATTCTTTTTTTTTCTTTTGGAGAATAAAGTGTTTAGAAGGGGTACTGAAACCCTTTAAGTTCGAAACACCCCACACACACAGACATACACACATGCACTCAGGCATCATGCAGTCAGCCAAAGAGAATTAGGCCTGCGAGAAATAAGTTAATAAAACAAATCCCCGCCCTGCGGAGGGCCTCGTCCCCGATTTTCACATTTTCGAGAGCTTCAAAAATCTAAAATCAATAATCATTTAGTCAGAAGGGCAAATGAAGCGACGTGACATCAAAGCGTGGCCGTCGGCCACCGGAGTCACGCCGAGCAATTTGTCTCATCAGAAGTGAGGGGTAATAATCCCTTTCCTCTTACACACACACACACACACACACACACACACACACACACACACACACACACACACACACACACACACAGGGCCACCAGAGGATCCAGAGTAAACAAGTTTGGGGGAAAAATATGAAAAATCAATAGTTGTTTCTTGCCTTCTATCAGGCTCGATGGCGTGCATCATAAATCTGACTCTGTAAGGAGCCGTGTGTGTGTGTGTGTGTGTGTATGTGTGTGTGAGAGAGAGAAAGAGAGAAAAAGAGAGAGAGAGAGAGAGCTCTTGGCCCCAATTTAATCAGCTTTATTGAGCATAAGGACTTATAAAATCACAGGATTTGTCAGTAAACTTTGATCAATGGTCTAAAAGGCTAATGAGTGAACTGAATGTTGGGAGTGTGTGTGTGTGTGATTGTATTGACATTTTATGATATGAAGGAAAAGAAAAACTAAAACAAAAAAACACAAAACTTCACCCAGAGCATTCTGCTTCGGCAGGTGTAGCTGGACGGAGAAAACTTTTAGAACGGTTACGTTTGGACAAGGGCATTGTCTCGGCCAGGACTAGAAGATCAGCTGCACGTCGCCGATTGAACATACTCATCTGAATATGCTCCCATTCTGTTGCCATAGTAATAGCTCACACACAACAGGGTCATAAAAGGAAAAAAAACATCATGCTGAAAAATACAGCGACTGTGTATAGCTGCTGTAACGTAAGCGATTAAAGGAATTAACGGTTTCAGAAGAGTAAATGTAAATATAAACGGATAAAAAGTGTGGTGTACTTACAAATTGTAAAAAAGAAAAGAAAAAGAAAACAATAAATAACAATTATTGCAATTGCTGCAGCGTTTGGTGATTTGTTTAGAGAACAAATACAATAAATCCAACGTTTCATCTAACAGCACCAAATGATAGCTAACAATCAAATAATCTGTTTCTTCTTCTTCTTATTATTATTATTATTATTATATATAGGCGGCACGATGGCCTAATGGTTAGCACTACTGCGTTGCGCCTCCAGAGTCTGGGTTCAATTCCCGGCCAGGTTAGAGTCCTGACTTGTTTGCATGTTCTCCGCATGCTTGATGGTTTCCACCTACAGTCCAAAGACATGTAGGCTAATTCATGTTCCAAAATTTTCTGTAGTGTGTCAGTGAGTGTATGTGTGTGTGCCCTGCGATGGATTGGCACCATGTCCAGAATGTACTCTGCCTCGTGCCCTAAGTCTCATTAGGGCACAGGATAAAGTGGAGTGAGTGATATATTTCACAACAGTTCTATTCAAACTTATTAACATTAATATTGTTGCAATATACATTGCAATAATATTTTTTTGTTTTTCTTAAATTTATTCTATAAATTAACACAAATGAATACACTCTCGTGCATATAAAAACACAAGAGTCTAATCAGTTCATTGTCTCTTATTGTTTTTTATTTCATTGCATGTGTTTAACCACTTACTGTTTTTAAGTTGTAATAACTGGCTGCTCAAATCTGCTGTGTGCGAATAAATGCGACGTAAATTACATTCGCATATTTGCCCATAATTTCTTTTTATTAAAGAAAATAATAATATTATTAAAAAAGGTGTGTAGTCATAAATAAAGAAACATGATGTCCTTTCATAAGGAAGTATAAAATTTTAATTTATAAACATGTAACATGTATAATAACATGTCTTTTCAATCTTATGAATAGAACAAATGAGAAAGCTCACAGATATTTTTATGTACAAAGACTTAAAAGGTTTGCTTTTTTTTTTTTTTTTATATATATATAAAGGAAAACAGAAAATACAAACGAAGAGTTCATTATTGAATTAGCGTTTGTTTCAGGGTTCCTTATAGGACCTTAAAGGGTTCTCAGCTGAAGAACCAGAGAATTAACTTCAATTAAATTAACTGTTTTGTTTGTTTGTTTGTTTTTTCAATTCTTGAGATTTCAGCATCAGCATCTGGAACATAACATTTATTGCTGTGGTTCCGTTGAGGGTTTTATATAGAGGGACCCCCTCTTGTAGGGTTCTACACAGAATCCGAAGAACCTGAAGAGGCAGTGTGGATTAACTGGGTAAGTGTGTACAGTAGAAATCCATCCAAATGATTATTTTTAAATGTTGTTGTTGTTGTTTCTCTTTACTAATATCTAGAACATTCCAGGAGGTGAACACTTTTATCTTTGTATGTGTTACACCATAAGAAATTTCAATATTTAAATGGTTCTTAACCTAATAAAAGGGTTCTCCCTGGACCTCAGTCTGACCGGGACACACTGATCTATACGGTTCTACAAAAGGAACCTTAAACTTTTCAATTATCCCCTTTCATCGTCGTGAATTTCACAGAACGTTTCATAGAACGTATCAGCTAGGCGAGATGTTCTGTGTGAAAAATTCTTCAGGTGCTAAGTAGAATTAAATAGTTCTACTTGTAATCCTTTCTATCTGACAGGAAACTCTGTTCTAGGGTTCTGTGGGAAACCTGACGAGTTTAAACCTTGTCTTTACTTCCATAACATAAAAAAGTTGAACTCGTCTATACACGGCTACTAGAAACTGATTCTGTTCTTTTACTCGTGTGTGTGTAAAACCTGCCCCCCCTCTTGGCTCCTACTGCCCCCTGCTGTTTAAATCACACACTTCTGTTCTTTTTCTTTTCGGTAAATCAGCCTCTGACAAATCAATCCACTTTACAAATTTCTCCCCGCGGAGGTCTGAATCATCACACACACACACACACACACACACACATAGCCGGGCACACGCAAATTTCTATTCCTCAACAAAAATATTAATAATACTATACTAAATACTTATAATAATATATTTTCTGCTTTTTCTCACAGATTTTTCTGTTAAATCATTACTCAAATCATTTAAAATGCTAATTTAAATATTTATATATAATTTAAATATGCAGTAAATTATTAGTTTATTAATAGCTTCTTTTTGTTTTTTTTTAGGTTATCATCCCATTGATTCATTGGGTTGTTTTTGGATTTCATTCTACATTTCATCCATTTTACATTTTATCCTAAATTTCCTGCCACTTCAGGACACTTTGTTTAAAAGATGTTATGAATATTCATGGTTGATTAGCATATTTGCGCACACAACAACCTTTGCATTTACATTTCGCTTATTTGTTGTTTTATTTACAGTTTACATCAAAGCAAATCTCAGAGAATGTCACGTTTATACAAATAAATAAATACAGGACCGTAAACATGATGATGTCATATTATTAATGTGTTTTAGTTTGCGGTAGTCTAATGACAGCCTACAAAATTAATACTTTACACACACACACACATACACACACACTAATGCACATTCTCACACTTTAATATTCCTACTCACCCTAGTATACATTCTCACACACTAACACACATTTTCACACACATTCTCAACCCTGGTCAACATTCTTACACACTAATGTACATTTTCACACACTAACACATTTTCACAAACGTTCTCACACACTGATACACATACTTACACACATTAGTACACACTAACACACGTTCTTGTGACCGAGTAATCGTATCGGACGAGAGCTGGTGATAATAGACAGTAATAGCACTGGGACATTTAATTATATGTATCACTCGGCATATCACAGGGGTTAATGACACTAACTGTGTGTCTCAGCGTGGGTGAGAGTAGGTCTGTACGGTCCGCAGTACTGAGGAGAGAGCAGCCGTCTGACAAAACCCACATTCACACCCAGTGACAGAAGCACTTTCAGCAAGAACACACACCTGATAACGTTATGTAACGTCTTAAACAACACGCCGTCTCTGCACTAATCACTTCGATTAAGTTGCTTTGGATCACCTCGATGTTGTTTTATTTACGCCCTTACACAAACTTCAAAGATAACTAACAGAAGGCTGAATCTCAAATCCCTCTCTAACTCAGCACTACTTGGTGTGTGGAACAAAGGATTGCACACCTTACAAAGTGCACTAGCTTTCCATTTGACACTATTTGGGATTAAACCCCAGAAACTGGAAGTTAAAGAGTTGATATTCTAAAGAGGAAACTACTTTCACCTCCTGTTAATTACACTAACCGTTGCCAGGCGTGTAAGGATATGAGTGGGCAGAGCAAAATAACCCTAACCCTAACCCTGGTTAAATAAAGAAACAAATCATAATCAGTTGATAAAAAATATTGTTTGTGGAACTGTTGTATAAAAGCAATATCACACTCGAAGTCGTTCTGCCGTACTAAATATCAACACGGCTGTGATATCTTCTGTACTCAGGCTGTGCTGATATTCAGACCTTGAATGTGATACTTGTTAATTCTCACACACTAACACACATTCTTTCACACTAAAACACGTTTGCTCTCTCTCTCTCTCTCTCTCTCTCTCTCTGTCTTTCTCTACACTCTTACACACACACTCACACTAAAACACATTCTTACACACATACACACTCTCTAACACACACTAGTAAAGTTAATTTCACACACCACGTGCTTATTAGTGTGATTTCGTACGTTCATGAGAGAAATACTTTTTTTTTTCATTTTATGAGATGTATTACAGTTTATTAAATGTAAAGTTATATCATTAATATAACATCTTCTGTGTAATGTGAAATGTTGGTGCAGAATATTGTTTATGTTTTCCTGATGTTTAACTTTTTTCAAAATGTATTTACAAAATTCATTTAAAAATTATCTAAAGTATTTAAAATAAAATGTACACATTTAAGTGAAATTTTAAATATATACAGGAAGAACTGAACATTCCGTCTGAGGTATATGTGTGTGTGAGTGTGAGTGTGTATGTGTGTGGCTGTGTGTGTGTGTGTGTGTGTGTGTGTGTGTGTGTGTGTGTGTGTGTGTGTGTGTATGGTTATTGGAGCTAACACATCTCTTTTAGCAGTAATAAGATTAGGATAAGGCCACAACAGCAGCCCAGCCGGTTCTACTCAGCTGAATAAGGCTCTGTGTGTGTGTGTGTGTGTGTGTGTGTGTGTGTGTGTGTGTGTGTGTGTGTGTGTGTGTGTGTGTGTGTGTGTGGAACAGTGCACGGGTCAGCCGGTGGGAGGTGTGAATCGCCCTCTCAATGTCACGTGTGTGTTTGGGGATGAGTGGAGGGGTGTGTTAGTATTTCCCAGTCCTGTTTCTTTAGCTCTTGTATTAGTGTGTGTGTGTGTGTATGTGTGTGTGTGTGTGTGTGTGTGTGTGTGTGTGTGTTTTCCCCATGCCTCTTCTTTCTTGTCTAATACTTTTACATTTTAGCATCTAACACATTCTTAACACTAAGTAACACACTGTTGAGATAAAGACGTGTTAGAGTGTGAGTGTGTGTTAAAGTGTGGGTTAGTGTGTGAGAATGTGTGTTAGTGTGTTAGTCTTAAAGAATGTGTGTTTGTTTTTATGAACGTGTGTTTGTATGTGAGAATATGTTACTGTGTATTAGTGTAAGGGGAAATGTGTGCCAAGGTGTGTGAGAACGTGGGTCAGTGTTTAAGAATGTGTGTGTTTGTGTGTCTTGGTGTGCGAATATGTGTGGGCATGTGTTAATGTGTGTGAGAATGTGTGTTAGTGTTAAAGGATTATGTTAGTGTGAGTTAGTGTATGAGAATCTGGTAGTGTTTAAAAAATGTGTGTTATCGTGTCTTGGGCGTGTGTTAATGTGTGAGAATATGTAAGTGTGTATTATGTAGCTGTAGGTATATTATTGTGCGGAAAAAAATGTGTATCGAGGTGTGTGAGAATGTGTGTTATTGTGTTTTGGGGTGTAAATATGTGTTAGCATGTGAGAATCTTTTTAATTGTGAGGAGAAATGTGTGTTAATGTGTATTGGTGTGTGTGTGTGTGTGTGTGTGTGTGGGCTAGTGTTTAAGAATGTGAATGTGTGTCGATATGCATTTGTGTGTGGTATGTTTTAATATGTATCTATTAGTGTTCGTGTGTGTGTGTGTGTGTGTGTGTGTGTGTGTGTGTGTGTGTGAAGCTGTGCGTATTAATGTGTGTGTGTGTGTGTGTATATTAATGTGTCACATTGATGTGTGTGTGTTGTGTGAGAGGTAAATCAGCCGAGATTAACATGCCAGAGAGAGAGACAATGGACGTGTGTCAGTTTACACACACACACACACACACACACACACATTGCGGGTCATTAATGCAGTGTTTATATTTAAATACTTTTTTTCTTATCGCGTGTGCACGATGTGTAAAAACATCCGAGCGTCAACCTGCGTGTGTGTGTGTGTGTGTGTGTCAGCGCGAGGGGCGGAGATGGGATATTCAGATCCGCGCGCACTGACTGACAGACTCCAAATGCTTCGAGAAACTCTGCTGCTGCTCATACACACACACACACACACACGCGTGCGCGCACACACACGTACACGCGCATACACCCATGCAGCTCTCGCGCACGCACGCGGCGCTGAAGCTCGCGCGCTCTCTCTCTCTCTCTCTCCCGCGCGTGTTGGTGTTTTTTATTCCTCTCTCCGCGACTCTCCATCAGCTGTAATTATCCTCCTCCATCTGAGCGGAAGGAGTAGCGAGGTGTCCTCCAGGTGTTTCTAATCCTGCACTTCTTCATTTTTTTCTTTTCTTTTTTTTTTTTGGAAGGAAAATCATTTCCGAGAAAGTGTGCGTGTGTGTGTGTGTGTGTGTGTTTCTGTCTGTCTGTGTGTGTGTGTGCGTGTGTGTGTGTGTCTTTGTGGTCGTGTTTGTATGATATCGCTCGACTCGTTTGCGTGTTCAGCTTCGGGTTCGTTTTTATTACTATTATTATTATTGGACAAAAAGACTGGATGCGTTTGTAAAGAAGAACTCCCTGCTGTTTTTCTCTATTTTTTGTATTAATTTTTTTGTGCATTTTGTTTTTTTCTTTTTGCGGAGACGACTTCACACCGGATCTGTTCGATACATTAGAGGAAGAAGAACAAGCAGCTTGTGCATTTTTATTTACTTCTTTTTTTTTAATGTTCATGTTTAAAGGAAGACTCCACATTTACCACCACATGCATCACCAGAAGACGTGACTGATTTTTTAATTGTGTCACAATTGTTGGAAAAATTCTTCTTCTTCATGCATTAGGAGAAGAAACAAGAAATTTCTTCCTTGCCCATTTGTTAGATCTGTATTACACACATGCATTAAGTACTGTGTGTGTATCGGACACTTCTCCCTCATGCATTAGCGCCGCGTCTCGTGCGCGGTCAATTTGACTTTTGAAATTTTTTTTAAAATTGTTTTTCTTTTTTTTTTTCTTTTCTTGGAGTTGTTTTGTTTTTCCGACGCGTCATGTCGTATCCTCAGGGTTACCTGTACCAGCCCGGCCCGGGCTCTCTGGCTCTTTACCCGCTTAGGAGTGAAGAGCTCGAGCTGGCCGCACGCTGCTCGTCCTCTTCCTCCTCGTCTTCCTCCTCTTCCTCCTCTTCGTCCACGGGTTCTGCCTTCACTCCGTATCCCGCGTCCGCCGCCTTTACTGCCTCCGCAACCGGCGGCTTCGCCAGCGCGCTGAGCTACCACACCGACCCGGCCACCGGCTTCCCCTCCTACATGGTACCCACATTCACACTTAGTAATAATAATAATTATAATAATTCTTCGTTTACAACTCTTACTTGTTAGAAAGTGATGGACAAGTTATGATCGTTCACCTTAATAGTTTTTGTCTTCATTTTTATGACAACTTGACATCTATCTATCTATCTATCTATCTATCTATCTATCTATCTATCTATCTATCTATCTATCTTGCGCATGCAAATTTATATGCAAATTGTTTTCAACATGCAACATGCAAAAAATGCAACATGCAAAAAAGTCCCTTCACCTGCAGTATTTTTTTCGAATACAATTTTTTGTCACTTTATTTATCTATTCATTTATTAATTAATTAAAATTTTTTTACGCCTTTTTCATGGGTAAAAATGAGTGCGCTTGCGGTGTGTGTATAAACAGGCTATACTGCATTTATAGCCTATCGTTTTTAACCCCCCCCCTCCCCCCCTAAAAACACACACACACACACACACACACACATACATACGCAACTGCGGGTTCTCTCCAGGGACCTATTCTTATTTAAATGATTTAAATTAAGGTTTATTGATGTTCCTATTAGTTCCAGGAGCCATGTAGTTCTATCTATCTATCTATCTATCTATCTATCTATCTATCTATCTATCTATCTATCTATCTATCTATCTATCTA
>JAQQZT010000033.1:1651416-1691394 GCA_030068275.1 Clarias platycephalus | reverse complement strand
CTATCTATCTATCTATCTATCTATCTATCTATCTATCTATCTATCTATCTATCTATCTATCTATCTATCTATCTGTGAATTGTTGTTCATCTATCTGTTGTTGTTTTGGCATGTTTTTGCATCATGACATCATTTTGTTATAAGACGTTACCGCCGTTCGGTGTCTGTAAATGGGTGCTGTAAAGTGACGCTAGTTTATATCTTTATTATAACAAGATCGTGTTGCGTCACGTGACGTTCCATTATCGTTATCGCGATGTTCCGTAATTATTTCTGGAATTTCTCAGAGCTCGATAAGATCACATTTAAAGTATTATATAATAATTATTAAAATTATTATTATCATTCAATATAATAAACATATTAATCATATATATTGTGTTGTGGCCGCGTGCATTTCATTCAGTTTCCTGCTGAGTAAATTTAATGCGTCCACGCCACACTGTTTAATCTGCACTGGACTTGTTTTACAGCTTATGTCCGACCCGATGGAACAAAATGCACACGTTTATAAACTGGATCGTTTTTATTGCTCGTGTAAGAACGATCTGTTTGAAATCAGGTGCGCGAGCTTGTGTTTCCCTGATAGAGATGCACAGAAAATCCTGCATCATATTAGACCTATTATTAGTAGTGATATTAACACATTTTAAGCGATTTCCTCATTCGTGCGTTTGTAAGAATGCTTTATTTATTGCACAATATTTGACAATCCGTTCGCTCGCGATTTATTTCTCACTTCCTCAAATAACTTTGGATTTGGGATTTTGCTGGTGTATTATTTATTTATTTTACGATTCAAACTTATGAACGAAAAAAAAACAGCTAAATTAGAACTCATTTACAAAATTAACACACTCTTTGGCGTGTGTAGTTTTTGTTTGTTTGCTTGAAAATGAGAAATGTGGTTTAAAGAAATCTTTAAAAGAAAAGAAAATGCTAATGGGGATAGTGCACACTGCATCAACTAAAATCTAACAATAATGAAATAAAGCTATCGGTAGGTCAATCCAGCAGTTTAACTTGCGCGCACACACGCACACAACTTTAAGTCATTACAACTGTTTTACTCCATATTCTACACTAAACGACAAATTTCCATCTGAATGCACTCTGTACCCCGTATACTAACAGAAACATTTATCTATGATGCACATCCATCTCACAGATCTCATATTTAAAATATATTTAAATCTCTAAACATTTAATGAACGTCGCAAACTATTCGTGTCAAGCTGATTTTCATAAACCGATGATTTCTTATTGCTTGAATTTCTACAAATTTTTATGGATGTAAATTAGGTAAAAGGTAAACGTAATTTTGACGTAAAAGTGTTTGTTGGTGGTAGTTTATGATTATTATGAATGATCTTTAATCCATATTCTAGCTTCACACAACCCCAGAGAAATCGCGGAATGTTTTACTTATCAGAGCTACTGCTGCTGATAAAGAGCGTAAAATAACGGAGAGTGATTGTGCATCATGGTTTTGTTTTTATAATAATTATTATTATATTAAAGACTGATTTTAACCCGACACGAATACAAAATAATTCAAAAGGTGAAACAAAAAAATCGACAATTGAATTTCCCCGAAAACATACTTTATAAGCGATGCAGAAATTCAGCACTCGCGCTGTTAAACAGATTAGAACATAAAAGAAAAAGAAAACAGAAAGAAAAGCAAAACCCCAGCGCGCGGTGTAAAGCCTGGAAAAACACTGCAGTTGCATCTGCGCAGCTGAAAGGAATAAAAGCGAAATTAGGACGCAAATGACACGGATTGAAAAAAAATCCGCTCCATAATGCTTAATAGGATTTAATGTAATGCTGCGGTTCAGCGACACACACACACACACACACACACACACACACACACACACACACACACGCACGCAAGCACTTGACTCGAAAACACGCACTTTCACCCGACACACACACACACGGTACCCGGAGCGGTGATTATGGAAAACGGAAGTAGAATGATGTTCACTTTAATGTCATCATTAAGGAACTGATTCAGAACAAATAATGTATATTATTATTATTATTATTATTGCTGTTGTTGTTGTATCTTCTCCCATTTCTACGAATAGTAATATTTTGCCATAAAAATTGTTTGAATAATAATGAAAATTATTTATATTACAAATAGACAAAATTAATTATAGCGCATTTTACTTAAGTGAATAACAACAACAACAACGACAATAATAATAATAATAATAATAATAATGTACAAATTAAAATTGAACTTCGAATAAACATTTGATTTCAGTTCATCAATCACTTCTTAATAAACAATAAGAAAAATGTAACTATATTGAATTTAAACTTTTTAAAATTTATATACTAACTAGTTTGTTTGCCCTTTTATTAGATTTGATGATGTGTTCCAATTTACATGCATAATAATAATAATAATAATAATAATAATAATAATTATTATTATTATTATTATTATTATTATATAATTATTATAATGCTTTGGTTAGATTTTCTTTAACTTTCTTTAGTTCGTCTTCACAGAGACGTTTAGAGTGGCGTGTAAAGAAATAAATCGTTTCACTGCTCTTATTATTATTATTATTATTATTATTATTATTGTTGTTGTTGTTGTTGTTATTGTTATTAAGGAATTTGCATAATAATTTTCTACCGTGTGTGTGTGTCTCAGGCCTCCCCCTATGACCCCCCACCTCCGGCCATGGCGGCTCCGCTCGGGTTCCCGCCATACGGCAGTGCGGGTTTCCCGCCATCCCCGTACCAGCTAAACGACCCTGCGTACCGCAAGAACGCCACGCGCGACGCCACGAGCACGCTGAAGGCCTGGCTGAACGAGCACCGGAAGAACCCGTACCCGACCAAGGGCGAGAAGATCATGCTGGCCATCATCACTAAGATGACGCTCACGCAGGTGTCCACGTGGTTCGCCAACGCCAGGCGCAGACTCAAGAAGGAGAACAAAGTGACGTGGGGTGCGCGCGCCAAGAGCGAGGACGAGGATGAAGAGGAAGGTGCGCGCGCCGAGCGGAAAGAGGAGGAGGAAGAGGACGACGACAAGCACGCGGACAACGGAGACGCGTCCGCCGAGGATGAGGGTAAATTATTCATCATTAATGAGAACAACGGCACAGGAAATATGATTTTATATTTCCACAAAACACAACTTTTATTCATTTTTGCATATAAACAAATGAACATCAAATATTTCTTTAATTTATTGGAGTCACATAACTGTAAAGAAACTAGACCTACAATAAACAGATCAGATATATTTGTATAATTTGCATACATTTATACATTACATTCAGTGTCCAAACAAGTACACTTTACAGATAAACAAATGCATCTTACACTTAACAAAGAAAAAAGAAAAAGAAATTCATTGTTTTTTGTAAGAATCTTTTCCAAATATAAATATAATTATGGTTACTTTAAAACTTCAAAATGTAATATTCAATGTATACATATTAAAATGAATTTATTTGATAGTGTCCAACTTTAGAGTTTATAATAATTAATTAGCATGATCTTCACCTTCAGTGAAGATTAAATATTGATTTCTTTTGTTGTTGTTAGAAATGTTATAAACAACATACACTAACATGTTGACAGAAAGTTAACAACATGCAGAAAACGGATTTATAAAAAAATAATAAAAAGTTGACCAAGTGATGTTTTGAAATCAAAAACATTTTGAGGACACACATGACATCAGGTGTGAGTGTTAGGATGATCACAAGACAGCTGCTTCAGAAGTTTGTAAAGTTTGTTAATATTTCTAAAGATATTACTAATAATTTTAACCTAACTTCTCTCAAAATAAAACACTTTATAAACACTTCTTATGCAAAATAACAAAAATAATCTGTTTATGTTTACCTTTACATGTCTTCGCACCTAAAATATCTTAAAATTGATAATAAATTCACAAAACATATCAACACAAATTATTGCCGGCATGATTGTTATTGTTGTTGTCATGTTATGAAGATTTTTAACAAATAAACAAATAATATATAAAAAACAAAAATAAAAAGTTTAAACAAATAATGTTACACCCAGTTTTTTTTTAAATAAACCAACAATAAACTTTTATTTACGATTAGTTGACAGTTTTAAAAAAGTTGTAGCTTGTTTTTTTTTAAGCATTGCTGTTTTGGTACAAAAGTGCTTTTTGGAAAAACAAAGCAATAAGCTCCTTTTTTTCCCTATACATTTAATTTAAACTTTTTTTGTAAAATGATTTAGACTGTATACATTCATGTTAAAATTCTACAAAACAAATATACATATTACGTTTTACTTAAATGTACATTACTTAAGAATGAAAATTAAATTTTTCAATGTTTATGAGAAATCACGATTTAAAAATGTATTTATTTATTTATTTATTTATTTATTTATTTAGTTAGTTAGTTAGTTAGTTAGTTAGTTTTGTATTTATTTAATTATTTATTTATTTTTACTCCGAGACCCTGTTTCTGCCCATATATACAAAATGCAAAATCTGCCCTAGGAACTTTGCTGGTATAATAAAATTTAGCCAACGCTGTATTCAAACACAAATGAGCATTCTGGAACAGAATACAGTTTTCCGAAAGGAATTTCTTAGCAACTTAATACAATTCTGTCAAAGCTATAACTTTATACCCCCCCACCCTCTTTTTTGTTTCATTGAATAAAATCTTCCACATCTCCCACATTATTTATACCAGTAAGGCACAATTAAAAAATTTTTTGATCAATTCTCTTTGATCAAAATTTAAATTTGATCAGATATTCTATTTTAACAACAATCTAAAAGAAATGTACAGGTGAATGAATTAGACATGGCAGATAGATTTATAAATTATATGTTAATAGATGGTTTATTGACTGTAAGGTGATTTACAGAAACCAAAACAAACATCAACACAACAATCAGACAATATTACCATAATCTGACTTACATTACCTACGTTAAATCTTTTGGGTTTCTGGAGGTTAGTCTGTAGCCGAGTGTTTAGTGCACAGCTGGATGCTTAAAAACAGTAAACAGTCCATAAACATGTCGATGTTAAATTATATTCAGTAATATGCAATAGATTATGATAATTACACAGTGTTATGTACAGTTAGATTAATCCTGGGAAATAAAATGAATCAAATAGAACATATGTTTGTGCTAGTCAGTATTCGCTCTCATTTAATGTAAAGGAAATAAAATATTATAATGTTATAGTCAGCCAAAAAATTTATGCACACTTCAGAACAAGAAAAACTTGTATACATATTTTAATACTACATTTAATTCTATATGTTACATATTGATATCATAATATTACGGTAATAATATGTTAATATTATTAATATAATATACAACATACTATTTTTCCTTTTTCTTTTCTTTTAAGTGTATATAGATTTTTTTGTGTGTAGCACACATACAGTACAGTATATCGACATCTATACAATATAATGCAATATAATAAAGCAGATGTTAAAGCTCCATCAATCCTTCTGTCCAGTTGTTTGTGCTATAGAAAGTATTTACACTGTGATTATTCTGACATGGCTTTCATTTCTCCAGGCATCAGCCTACACGTGGACTCTCTGACGGACCACTCGGTCGAGTCGGACAGAGAGAAAGTTCTCTGCCGGATGGACGATTTTTCCTGCAAACCTGCTCCTGAAACAAAAGAGAAGCACTCTGAGATCGACCTGACCTCGCCTCACGGGGGCCACGGATGTCTGTCACCCAAACCCATGACCTCATCACCTCTGACTGGGGTGGAGGCGCCTCTCTTGGATACACACCGTGACAAAAACAAGAGCTGCGCTGATGTCCAGAGCCAAAACACCAAGCCAAAGCTCTGGTCGTTGGCAGAAATTGCCACTTCAGACCCCAAACAGCCGCTGCAGAGCCAGAACTGCCCCTCAGGGGGCGGGATTTGGACCTCTAGCCAATCAGGCGCAGCTCCCTCGGCTTCCATCTTGGCCAGGCCGATTTATTACACGTCGCCTTTTTACAGCAATTACGCCAATTACGGAAACTTTGGGCAAGGGATCCTGCGCTATGGCTCGATCCATAAGCACACCCAAGAGACAGCGATGCTAAAGGCTAACCACATCCAGGCAGAGCAGCACTTCAGAGCCTTGAGCACGGAGGCCAAGAAAGGTGACATTAATGACAGAACTTATGACAAAGTACAGTTGTAAATAATTATAATTCTTATTAGCATATTATTTATTTATGCAAATAGCATTGAATCAAGTTGGATTCACTAAATCATGAGCTGAATATTAGAATTCTTCATAGAAATGAACATATTGATTCAAGGTTTAACATTTAGGTAATGCAGTTTATCATAAAGTTTTCAATGTGCAACAACAGATTATGATCTAGTAATGATTAATGTTGAAATCATCATCATCAAGCAGAAAACTTCACTTTCTATTATTTAACTTTCAACTAATACATATGCAAAATAACATTTTATGGTTAAGGATATTATAACAATGTTCTAATGGATATTAAAATTAAGTATTTTCAGCTATAAAATAGTCTTTAGTTCTTAAACTTTTCAAGACTTTTCCCTCAAAATTCTTATTATTTTTGTGTTTTTGCAACAGACTCTGGTGACGCGTGTACGCTTGGACCTCATTCTTACCTCTCGAGTTAAAGACGGAGGCGACAAGAAAGTATGTCATCGATAATAGTTAAAAAAAAATATGACGTATTATTATTAAATTTCCCCATAATTCCTTTCTCTAGATTGCAGTTTTTGTTCTGGGATTATTTGTTCAATCAATTGCAAATTTTTGGAAAGGTGGAAAACTTCTGGGTGAAATTAATGTTGTACTGTATATATAAATAAACATAGTTTTGTAACTTTTAATTATCATATTAATCAACATTAATAATAATAATAATAATAATACACAGATTATACAGATCATGAATTTAAATATTTAAATTATTATTTAGTGATATGTGTGTGTATGTGGGTCTGTATATATGTGGCCTTGTTAAGGAGTAATATTATCATCCTGCCTCATTAATATTAATTAGAATTTTATTATAATCCTTCAATAGTATGTTTGATTTTATTATTATTGTTGTTTTTTTGTCATTTTTAAATGATAAAGCTAACAAATGAATCATTATAAATTATGTGACTAGTATTTATCAGATATTTTATTGCTTGAATGTTGTATGTATATATTGAAAGATATTGATTAACATAAAATATGCAAATAGCAGGATGAACTGTTACATCACATTGTTACAACTCATGTATTAAATTACATCTTTTTTTTCTTCTGGTTTACAGGTTGGCACCATCAAACGAGCCATCCTCCTCCTCCTCCTCCTCCTCCTCCTCTTCCTCCTTAAATGCTGGCATTAAATCATTTCCTCGTACACCGGATCGTATTTGGTGTCTCCCGTTATAATTTTTTTTTCATAAATAAGGACCTAAAGCAACTGAAGGTGTGTTACTGGACAAGACATGTGTGTGTATTTTATTGATTAAAGTTATTATCTAAGCCGTAAATAAGGACACGGTTTCTCAGGATCCCGAGGTTTGGCTCGATTGCCACCCTGACGGTACGCGATAAACGGGGACGTTTATTAGAAGACTTTTTTTTGGCAGTTGAGACGGATGTGACGCAGGAAGAAGACATGGCAACTGGTGAAGAGTGGAATATTTGATATTTATTTTTGTAAATGAGGGCGAGTCGCCTGTATAATTTATGCAAGTTGTATTGCAACAACACACAAAAATCCGATGTTTGTTTTGTAAATAGGTGGCGGTCAGTTTTTAATTTAAAAAAACGGAAAAAAAGGATGAGGGTGTACACAAAAATGTTGTTAAACAAGAAGACTTTTACTAATTTATATCTTGCATTGTATAAATAAAAAGAGACGTGCTAATGCGCACTGGCTAATTTCGGAGACACGCTTTGTGTGGGTGTGTGCGTGTGTGGTTTAGATCGGCATAAAAAATGTTTCTTCTTTTTGTCCTTGTTGTTTGCAAGAACATATGCAAATTTAATCCGAATATTAAGCCCAATTAAACATTTTGTAAGCCGGACATGAAAGAGCTTGCAGTAGTTATTAAAAACAATTACAAATCAGACTTAAAATGTAAGAAACAATAATCTACACACACAAAAAAGAAGCATCAAGTAACAAAGTTGTCGTGTAGCTGTTTTTTTCAATGAATTTCTTGGGAACCTCCCACTTATGCAGTGCATCGCAGAGTAAAACTCAGTTGCACATGCTGCTAAAGGAAATGAATCAATGTTGATGTTGAACAGCTTATTTTTGCTATTTTTTTTCAATATTTTTGCACTCCACAAAATTTAGTTTAGCACTCAACAATTTAGTTGTTTTTTTTATGGGTGCATATACACACACACACACACACACACACACACACACACACACACACACACTTACTGTACACACTCATACTGTACACACTCCACATATTCACAGTCCTATTGCACACACTTCTCTTATACACACTTTACATATACACACTTCGCATACACACACTTCTCCTGTACACACTTCACATATATACCCTCCAATTGTGCACACTCCTCCTATTCACACTCCTCCTGTACACACTTTACATATACACCACACTTCGCATACACACACTTCTCCTGTACCCATCTTTACTATACACGCTAAAACTATTCATGTTTCTACTATACACATTCTACATATACACACTCCTTCTGTACACACCCCTGCTGTAC
This sequence comes from Clarias platycephalus, assembly GCA_030068275.1. Classification (NCBI taxonomy): domain Eukaryota; kingdom Metazoa; phylum Chordata; class Actinopteri; order Siluriformes; family Clariidae; genus Clarias; species Clarias platycephalus. The sequence continues at coordinate 1,682,637 of JAQQZT010000033.1, read as the reverse complement.
ACACTGTTGTTATTCACACTTTACATATACACACTCCTCCTGTACACACCCTTTGTACCCACCCTTGCTGTATACACTCCTCCTGTACACACTGCTCTGCTACTAGCTGCCAGCAAAAGTCAACATTTGTTCTCAATTAACACAGAGACACAGAGAGAGAGAGAGAGAGAGAGAGAGAGTTACTGTTCCTTTAAAACCGCTTTCGCCCATTTTGAGTGTGTTAAAGCGTTTAACTCTCACCTTTCTGCCCTAAAGGTGAAAGGTTCAAATAAACCTAGGCTACACGGCTGATTAGGAGACATTGTACACTCCTGATTATTGACAATTAGGACAAAACCAAAGTAGTGGAAATGATCTACAGTCCATCTGTTATTAATAGCAGAGAAGAGGAGTGATATGCGCTTTTAATTTGATTAAAGTAAGAAAATTAAAGTGTGTGCATGTGTGTGTGAAAGAGGGAGAGAGGGAGAGAGCGAGAGAGCATGTTGATCCTGCAGGTAAAGAAGCCTAAAGCACATTAAAGGGTGTTTGTGTTTCCGAGCTTCCGTCGTTAATGGTTTCTTTCAATTCGTCGCCATTTATCTTTAGAGCTTTAATCCGCCATTAGTGTCGGGCTGTAAATAACACCTTACCGCAGAAAGAGAGCAAGAAAAAACAAACAGACGGATAAATCGAGTTACATGTGGCTTTGATAAAACACATCAAAGTGAGGGACATGTTTGAAAGCCGGTTCTGGGCAGGGTGTCTCATAAATGTGTCGGAAAATCCGTTCTTCTCTCACCGTGATCAAGGTGAAGGTCTTCTAGACTACAGTCAGAAGTCGGCCTCGTCCTGACCCGCTCTGAACCTCCTGCATCAGCACACTGTGTAGAAACCAGCTGGAGACATATGCAGTCAGTCAGGACATATAATGCAGTATTAAACGTATATAACTTTTTGGTTCTTTTAGCTTTTGTAGTGCACTCATTGTCCAATAAGGACACTCCAGACTCTTGATGTAAGGGCACTATTTACGTTGCGTTAAGAAGAAGTCGACTCTTCGTATGCTGAGTACTACTTTTAAAAATAAAGTAGTATATTACTAATATAATAGTAGATTATACTGCAAATAGTGTGAATATTTAATATTCTATGAAATGTTGGAAGGATTGCCATACAATAAGGAAAGTAGAGATAGACAGAACGAAGGGACTTTTCATGTTTTTGTGGCTGGATACTATCCAGATGGTGGTTGTCAGGGTGAAAGGATTGAGGGGTTAAGGAAAAAAGTAAGCAAGACAGAATGAAAGAACGAAATATGTCAGTGACTGAGTAATTGAGAAGGTAAGACTCAACATAATGCTACCACCACCATGCTTCGAATGAGTTAGTCCTCAGAGGAAGGTTGTTATCAGGGTGAAAAGAAAGAAAGAAAGAAAGAAAGAAAGAAAGAAAGAAAGATCGGAGTTAAATAATGTATGGAAGGACTCCAAAAGATAGTGACCAGGTAAGGCTACTGCTCAGCATTATGCTGCCACCACCATGCTACACTGTGAAGATGGTTGTTGTGAGGGTAAAGAATTGAGGGATGAAAAACAGAATGCAGGGGTTACATTGAAAGTCAGCAAATAGGAAAAGAAAGCATTAGTCTGAAAAATAATGGTGTCTCTTATGTAAGGATGCGCAATCCTACCAACACCATGCTTTATGATGAGGATAGTGTTCATAATGTGAAGGAATGAAGGGAGGAATATTTGCTGTATTCTAAATACACTGCAATACAGTACAGTACAATAAAAAGTCCTTTATTTTAATTTCTTATTTTATTAATAGCTTGTATGACAGATCATTATAAGTCTTGATTCAATTGTCCTATTTCAGAATACCATGCAGTTTGGGAAAAGAATTCACACACTCAGGATGAATAACGTTCATGTGGCCAGATGACAAGCAAAGCAAAGTGAGAAGCAAAGCAAACATTAGTAAACGTCTTTAATTAATGAGTAAGGATTCACTCCTGAAGAATTTTTATCTATGTAATTGATATTCTCAAAATATTAGTTCATATAAAGTAGACAAAAAAGGAAGAATGGAAGAAGATGAGCCGGTGAACAGTCCACTCTAGTGGTTTCAGTCCAATCTAAATCAAGCAAATGTCTAAATAATATTATAAATACATTGAAATATGAATTTACATCAAATTATTGAACATCCTAACAGCCTGGTGGCTCTAGGATTTATAAGTCAACCAGTGAAATGAGGATAGAGTAAAATTTTATCTAGCCGAGATCCTAGTGTTTATATTATTTAAAAAAAATATTCGATATAGTTTTGATATAGAAATAACAAAAGAAACATTAAAAAGTCATGAAATGAGTGAGTTGGGTATTAATCAGAGATGAAACCAGAATGGCTGCTTTCTAGGTATGATTGATTTGTATCATACCCAGGTACGATTTCAAATGCCTCCCCTCTCCATCTCATGTCAGCATTCACCTTAATAATACTCTCCAATCCAGCAGGTGTCAATGTTGGACATGTAGTCGGTTTGCCAGCCGTTACATTACACAAACCTTCTGAACCTTGGGGTCAGGCATACTGCCTGCTAACTCTCGAGACTGTACTACCATAGCTGTGTTATTTCCTAGGTATGTAATGGTATGATGTTAAAGAGCTGAACAACTAGCATCATCATGTTGCTAATTAGCTGGATTTCTTTAATAAATAGTTCAGCTAGGAAATGTTTTCCTTACTTAAATATCCCAGAAAAGTATCAAAGTTTGGTTGTATATAAAAAAAAGACAGAAATAGAAAGGATATGGGACAATCGTGTCCCCAAAAAGTCAGCAACTGAGTAATATAGGACACGATATATAGCAAAAAGTCGTCATTATTTAGCCGTCGTAGTGCACAGCGCTGATACGGTACACCGTGCTCGGTGTGCTGTTCGAGCCTAAGCTGCTTGAGTCGCACATGTCCGTATCCCTCTTTCAGCACGGAGAGATAATTCCCCCAGCAGGAAGAAAATCGTGAGTGTGTTTTCATTAACTGCTGTAAACAGATTCGCTAATACACCCAACCCTCCAAGTGCACACATTCCATTACAGCTCACAACTTCCTGTTTCTCATCCTGTCTCTCTCTGTCTCTCTCATTCTCTCTCTCTTTCTTTTTCCTCATCTCCCCTTCTGTTGGCATGGCACGTTATTTTTCAGTCACGCTTTGTGGACGAAGCTAATCTCTCTTCCGGAGAGAAAACACCTCAGACATGAGCCATTAGCTGATGTAGCCTTTCTGCTAATTAAGATTCTGTTTAGCGAGACCTGACTGGAATGCTAATGTGCTAGCTGGCCTTAGGTGACTGAAGCTGGAGTCAGGTAAATGAAAGGGAAGGGGGAAGGGAGAAAAAGGAAAAGAAATGTTTCAGAAAAAAATATGGTCAGGTAATGTGTCAGGTAAACTGTGGTGACTATGGAGTTGTTCAGAGAATGAACATAACGCAGGCTTTGGTTTCGGGGTGGCTTTCTGGTATAAGGATCAACTTAGGAGGCAGAGAGAGAGAGAGTTTATAGCGACTGAAGCCTTAATGCTGAGAAATTAATCTTCGCTAATTAGGAAAACTGTTAAACATGTTCTCCGTTCTCGAGATTGCTAATAAACTAGCTGGACCTAGCATCCATTCAGATAACTGAAAGGAAAGAAGAAAAAGGAAAAAAAAGACAGATGATAAAAAAAAAAATTAGTTGATAATAAACATGGCAGTGATCTTGTAGTCTTTCTGAGGTAAAACATAGCTATGGTGCTATATAATACTTACGTTTTCACTGGACATTGAATCAGTGACTGAAATTAGAGATTTAGAAAATATTTAGTGTGTGTGTGTGTGTGTGTGTGTGTGTGTGTGTGTGTGAGAGAGAGATTATTAAAAAGTAATAGTAACTGAAGCTAATCATTGCCAATTAAGATAATGTTTTAGTCAAGGGTTTCTGAAATGCTAATGTGCTAGCGCTGAGTCAGGTGACATGAAGGAATGGGGAAAAAATAGAGAGATAGAGACAGAAAGATGTTTAAGAAAATAACACTCAACTAACACCAAACTTAGCGATGATATTCAGAAGACTATAAAGCCAGTAATGAGATTCTAAAGATTCTAATTTAGCTTTGCTCGCTGGCTCAACATCAATCAGTGACTGAATGGAGAGAGAAAGGGGTGAAAGAGAGAAAGAGAAATAGAGAGAGTGAGGGAGAAAGAGAGCTTCATAGGAATTTGATGGCAAGTAAAACTAATGATGGCTAATTAGGGCTTTCTGGAATGATAATGCACTAGCTGGAGCTAATGTCCAGTCAGGTGACGGAAAGGAGAGAGAGAGAGAGAGAGAGAGAGAGAGAGATTGGAATGGAGTAAGATAGAGTTTTAGAAGAATATGTTCAGCTAATATGAAGCCTTCATTCTAGGAAATCTATGCGTGCTAATTAGGATTCTATTCAACAGGACCTGGCTGGAATGCTAATGCACTGGCTGGAAAGAGTGTGTGAGAGAGAGGGAGAGAGAGGGAGAGAGAACGGTTTGTTGAGAACAAGCTGTTCTGAGGGGAAAACAGCACAGGCGCTAATTAAGAATTTGGTTTAGCTGCAGCTAGCTGGCCTGAGCCGATAGTCAGGTGTCTCTTGGGGGGGGGGGGGAAAAAAACAGTAAGTAAAAGAAAAATATATAGAGAAAGATTTTAGAAAAGCATGTTCAGGGTCAGTCCCGAGCTCACTGCTAAGTCGTTAGCTCAAATTTCAGGGCAGCCCTAAAACTCTGGAGCTGCTTGTTGCCCTTCTTCCTTTGCCTCCTGGGAAATCAGGGCGCCATTAACCCCCCCTCAACCCCAAACTCCTCTTTCAGTGTATCACCGTCGCCTTGGACAAACACTCTCTCCCCCTTTTCACCTCGGGAAGATTACAATCTACCGACAAAAAAGAGCCAAAAATCTCCTTTTTCCATTGAAGGGCTTGCTGACTTTGCTTACACAGGCGTTTACACGGTTAAGTCAGGGGTGAAGACATGACTTTTAGCGCCTCAAGCTCCTCGCAAGGAGATACCTCAGTATCTAGAACCCCACAGGCCCCCAAAGCACTATGTGGTGTGCTGTTTTGGGGAAATAACCAATGTGATGAAGCAGAGTTACTGTCACCACACTGAACCTGAGTTTTATTCCTCTTACACAACAGCTATAAATAGGCCCACATATTGTACAGTACTTTTATCCCTTTATAGTGGCAAACAATGTTGTGGGATGTCCTTGAACAAGCTAGTCAACCACTTAAAGTTAATAAGACTAAAGACTCCCCATGAACGAGCTTTTACTATATCAACGGTAACGCATTGCAGCATAACACAAGCCTACGATTTGAACCTGTCGGAAAATTCAAAGGCTTCTGACCAATCAGAAATCGTGTGAAAAGTGTGGTGGAAAAAAAAGTGAGTTCTTCCTTACAGCATCCTGCAGCATTATGTAATGTCTGATATTGGAGCAGGGATTTTTAGCGAACCTTCTTGTCAGGTTTAGCCACTAACTAGGCACAACATCATCCTTAAAAAAAGATGTCATTCGACAGCCGGGGTTTCTGGGAGTCGACGAAGGACAGGAAGCAAAAGTACAGTGAAGACTGATACGGTGAAGAGGACAGCAAGTGCACATCCCCGTTTTAGCAGTGAACGCTATCGCTAGCGAGAACTTTTCAAGTGTTTTGATAGAAACGCTACTCGCATTCTCGTGTGACCTCGGCAGGAAGGTTATTTTTGGTCAGATGGGCTTCACTTGGCCAAACCCGAAACCGGAGCCAGATGTGTCCTCTTCACTTCTCAACAGAGGGATAAAAAAGAAAACAGACATCGATCTAGCTTGCTATTTTTATTTTCCGAGCTGAGACGAATAGTGGAGCGGTGAAACGGCGCTAACGTTCAGAACGTGGCTAGCCAAAATGACGCTTGTGTGAAAATATATTGGACGTGCGAGGTTTGAAATAATAAGTCGAAATTGCCTCTGTTTCGCACCATTTAGCTAGCACTAGCCTCACGCTAACCTCGCATTCCCGCCAGACAGGCTATAACTCAGAAGAGCTTTATATATATATATATATATATATATATATATATATATATATATATTTTGTGAATAAATCGCTTTATTTATTCGCTCCTTTTCCCTCTGAAGCTATTATTCTCAATTACAGAGACCAACAGGCTGCTTTTAAATAATATTATGATATGAAGCCATCCCTAAAAAAAGGACGAACAAACCTAATGATTCGGTTTAAGCTCGTCTTCAAAAAAGCTTGTCTGCGTATCTCATTAAGCACACACTGAATTTCTTTTTACTTTTTTTTCTTTAAGTCCACTAATAGCAGTAATGATGTGCACTTCAGCTCCCTGTGAAACTGAGCTTCTCTGAAAAACCGCTTCTGATTAACTCGACCTTCACAGCACCGAATTATCATGTGGATAATTACAGAGCGGGTAATATAATAACACGATCGCACTCAGTCTGCACAGGAACACGTGTTTATTACTGTAGGAATTTATTGCTGTTTAATTTCACATTGAAATCAAAACGGAGGGATTAGAACCCCAGAAAAAAAATGTACATATTTTCCAGGTTGTAACAGCATATGTACTAGACATAAATATGCTGTGTGCATGAACTCAATAATCATAATAAGAATAACATTTTTTAAATTGTAATGATGATTTGGAGATTTGGATTTCTGATTTTTTTTTTTTTTTTTTTTAATATCTGTATATGCCATAAAATATTTTTGAGATTTTAAATGTAAGCATATAAATATTTATCCATTATAAAATACTATATTACAATTTGCTAATTATTTTTTATGCATATTTATGTATTTTATTTTATAGAAATATTTTATATGTATTTATTTGTGAATGAATCAGTGTGTTATTATTAGTTATTATTATTATTTATATTCTAGATGCTTGAAACATAATAATAATAATTTACATTTCTAATTTTATTAATATATCAGTTTTATTTTTACTATTGCATCAATTAAAAGTAAGAAAGTAAAATTTTACTTAAAATGAAATATAAGAAATGTTATAAGATACATACCATAAAAATACCTTAAAATAAAAAGCTTCAAAAAAAAGGAAAAACCTAAATTCAAAGATGCAGCTGCAGAAAATCATCATGATTATTTTATAAATATTATATTAATTTTTTTACCATTTGCATTTTCGTGAAACTGTCTGAGGATTTGAAGGTTTCTTTAGCCTGTGGATTTGTGCTTTTTTAAAAGTTTTATAAACACATGTAGTTTATAAAGCAAGCACATATACTAGCACACACACACACACACACACTCTGGTGCTGTTAGACACACCGTCGCCTCATGCTTGCATTAGTTAGGACACCGTTAATCCTGAGAGCGAGAGAGCGGTGAGACGGTCGGGCTGCTCTCCCCGACACCGCTGCAGTCAGTGAGCTTCAGTTTAAGGCCCTAAACAAAGTGGGTCTGTGTCTCGTTAAACCACTAAACCACTGCAAATTAAACCCTAATCCCTGAGGGATAAGTGTCTTTCTTGCCTTTTCAACTCTATGCTAGCTCTCTCTCTTTCTCTCTCTCTGGAGTAAATTTTTTTAGCATGACTATTTTTAAAAAACATTTAAATCATTCTATGAGGTGTACAAAAAACTTTTATAATAACAACAACAATAATAGTAGTTAGCTATAAAAGTCTCTTAAAATTTAATTCACTGTCCTATTTGTATCAGTAGCTTGACATAAATCCGACCCTTAGCATTATCTTGCCACTTTGCCAAATCCTGTTAATATCTATCTAGCCTTGTTAACTATTCCTTACAGTAGTTAGAATAATGTAACATTTTCATTGCTGTTTTGTATTTGTGTTTGTAGGTTTGTTAAGAAGTTGTGGTAAATGATTAGCGTGGTAAAGAAATAAGTGAGAAAGGATTCAGAAGTCGTGGTGGAGGTTTGTGACTTTTTTTTGCACAACAGGTCAGACGTCTTTCTTCTGCATTTGGGTATAAAGCTAGCAAACGTGTAATTTGTATTTTTGCCAAATTGCCTTGAGGAAGCATCAGATTTGTAACTGAGATGAATGCAAGCATGATAAGGGCGGGAACTCTGTTCTTCATACACAGCAAAGGTAAGATTTACAAACTGATGAGCTAATTCACTTCTTCAGACTTCTTATTGATTTTTCTTTTGTTTTTTTTGTTTTGTTTTTACAGCGAATGCACTTGCCTATGAAGACTTACAGTAATACCATGAACCTTAATGACTGGCTAATAGGAATGGTACGGAAAGTATTTTATTTTTTGTAACTATTATATTTATCACTATTTCTTATGTGGTTTAACATAGCTATGGTTAAGTTTGTGGCTTTATTCATTTTCAGTTTGCTAATTAAAATATTTCAGAGCACAATATTTTTGTTTAAATTTCTTGTCTAAAGAAATCGCGTGCATGATTTAGACAAATGACGTAAAGATGCTAGCATAAGGCTTTAATTAAACACAACTACTGAAACACTGAAGCTAATCTGCTTCTTCACCCCATTTTTCCTTACATTAAAAATAATTTTACAAATGATTAGAATAAAACACATTATAACACATAGGGCAATTATAGACCAAGCTTGATACAGTGACACTCATTCTTTCTGTCTCACTCTCCTCTCTCTCCCAGGACTTATGTGGCTGGCTCACTCAGGGATATTAGTCCCTTCTCGTTTAATCACTCGCCCTCGCTCGCTCGACATTCATTTCATTAAGGGCACTCAGCGATTCAGGCCAGCTGTTTGGCGGAGGACGAGGTGGAGAAAGATTGACGCTCAGCATAATTCCACCACTTCATTATACATCCGTTTTTTCCTCCATCTTTCTCTTCGTGGCTAAACGCAGAAACGAACGTCATGTATTTAATCAGTTACACGATACATGGCAATATTTCAGTGGTAGCAGAGCAACGATTCAGTCCACAGAATATAACTTTGTTAAAAAAAACAAACTCAGCCTGAACTCAGACGAAGTACGAAATATGCCAGTAATCCCATGTCAACATGGCTGGGGCTTAAATTTGTCCAGCCAGTAACAAGTCCTAAATATAACATTACACTGGGTTACCTAATATTCCCCAGCAATTAATACTTGCTAGCAAAATTCTTTACTGGTTTTCATTTCTAGAAAAATGACATTATATAGCTATCATTTACTTAGTTTACTGTCATGCACCAACACTAGGTAGGTGCCCTACATAGGGAGGGAAATAATGACTGAGTATATGTAGAACTTTATGGGTCCTAATAGAGAACCATGAGAAATTCAGCTCCATAGATAATATCGAGATGACCTACATAGGGAAGGAAATAATGGCATCTATATGGATCTATAAGGGTTCTAATAGAGAACCACGAAGGATTTATTGTAACTCTCTATATAATATCTAGTAGGTGCCCTAATTTGGATCATTTTCAAATTTCTTTGTTTTTGTTTAGTGTTATCATACAGTTTATTTTCTACATTCTACTACAATACTTGCGATTTCAAAATTATAAAATAGCATATGTGGAATTAGTTAATTAAGTAACAACAAGAACAACAGTCAGTTTGATTTTAATACACAAAGGTCAGCCTTTCTAGAATAGTTCTTGCAAAAACAGAATTGTCAAGTGCATTTGTAAAGCCCATCAAGCACCATGATGAAACTGTCTCTCATGAAGACCTTCCCAGGAAAGCAAGACCAAAACTTACCTGTGCTGCAGAGGAGAAGTTCATTTAGAGTTACCAGCCTCACAAATCACCTATTAACAAACAGCACCTCAGATTAGAGCTGTTATGAAGCTTTACAGAGCATAGGATACATCTCAATATTAACTGTTTAAAGGAGATTATTGCGATGCCTTCCGCATGGTTTTCTAGTGTAGAAGAAATACCATGGTGTTAGAAAGTGATTACAAACTTTTGAGAGGTAGTGTAGGTGGCCTACATAGGGAGGGAAATAATGACTCAATATATGTAGAACTTTACTGGTCCTAAGAGAGAGCCCTGAGGAATTCAGCTCCCTAGATGATGTCTATGTGCCCTACATAGTAAGGGAAATAATGACTCAATATATTTAGAACTTTATGGGCCCTCATAGAGAACTTTGAGGAATTCAACACCCTAGGTACCCTACACAGGGAGGGAAATAATGACTTAAATATATGTAGAGCTATAGGGGTCCTAACAGAGAGCCCTAAGGAATTCAGATCCCTAGAGAATATCTATGTGCCCTTATATAAGGAGGGAAATAATGAATCAGTCTATGAACCCCGAGATTTTCAGCTCCCTAGCTAATATCTAAATGCCCTACTTAGGGAAGGAAATAATGACATTTAGGTAAAACTGTATGGGTCCTAACAGAGAGATCTGAGGAATTCAGGTCCATATTTGTTTTCCTTTTTTTTTTTAGAACAACTATAAATTGTAAAGTTCGGCATCTTTTAAAGAATAATTGAGCCTATGTAGTGCAGAAGAGTGCATAGAAATATGGATCTCTTCTCACTGCTCTGAATAATGTCCATAATTATTGGCACCCTTGACAAAGGATTAGGAGGAAAAAGTTGTTAGTTAATCACATACTGAAGATGGGAAATACCTTATTTATTTAGTAAAATAAATAATCTAATACAAAAATAACAGAAATAATATACAAAAATAACAATTAGATTTAAAATACTGGCACCACTTCAATTAATGCAAGCTATGAAGGGACATTTTCTCGTATTCAGAATCAGGTTACATGTCTGGTTAAGAGACAGGATTTTTGTAAAACATGATCATTAAACAGAAGCACTTGCCATTAGAATCATGGATAGAAAATAGGGGCTGAAGAAGTAAATCTTTAAAACTCGTTAAGTATGTGTGCACATAAGTCAAGAAATATCAACTTTAAGGAAAAAGTTTTGTTCGTTACAATAGAAACCATGACTGTAAACTCTTGGTTCATGCTGCCCCCTCTGTGAGAAAGCCCATACAGTATCTCTACTCCCCGTCTGAAAAGTGAATGAGTGCCGCAGCTGAACGAACAGCGCAGCGTGTAGGATTTCAGAGATTTCAGGGAAAGTGTGCTGTGGTGTCTGCCATGCAAAAAGTTTGGGGGTGAAGCATTCGAAGGGCGTACAAGCTGCCCTATCAAAGCCAAGACTTTGCATCAAGGTTCCTCGTCACAACATCCTCGTTCGCACTCGTGTTCGCTACATGTGTGTATTTACATTCACACATGTCTCTGCCCTTGGCTTGATTTATCACACCTGTTTTACCGCAAACACACACTTGGGATACTCACACACACACACACACACACACACACAAACACACACACACACACACACACACACAGCAATGTGTTTCATTACAGCCGTAAAAGCTGTCCCGTTCCTCCCACTAGCACTCGGAACCAAAGCGAAACACTAGCTAATGAAATGAAAAGGCGCCTGTAAGGGAATTTGCTCATATTTCCTTGTTGACTTTGGGAATTTTCCTTTTTTTTTTTTTTTTGGCGAGGCCACACATAATGAAGCGGCCAAGAACTGAGACGGAAGAACTTTAATTAAATGTGTGTCACATCAACTTTGCTGGCTCTTTGCTAGCAGGGATTTGGAAAAACGCCCAGGTTGGAGGAGGAAAAAAAAATAAATATATGCAAAGAAAAAAAAATTGTAATGGTTTAATTCAAGTGTATACATGTGCTTCCTGGCGTCTGGCGTGACAAATTGTGCAAGATCACAGGATTCTGTACACTATATTGCACTACGTATAACACTGTAGTCCCTAACTGCACTGTGATCTTATAAAACATATTCTCATTCCCAGAATTTGTTACTACGGTACACACAGAATGTCCTGCTCATCTACATAACACCACAAATATGACCTTGATCCGAGACGATCTGTTAATCTGCCATTAAGTTTTAATAAATCCCTGATGTCTCAGAGGACGGAAGTGAAAAAGTTCTAACAGTTAACGGTGATGTGACACGAGTCCTCATCTCGCAGGAATCGGTCTCATGGCCCGGACCGTTACAACTCCGCCGTCATTGGCTGGAGCGATCGGCTGTGTCTGACTCGAACTGATGAGGTGTAAATGAAATGTCCGTCCAGTGTCGTGGCGTGTTAGAGGGATGAAGCGCAGCGTGTTTTTATCAGAGGGAGGTGTGGTGTGTATAAGGTATTATTTGGCGTTACTATAGAAACGATAAGCTCATTAACACACATCTGCACTACTGCCACCTTCTGACTGATCAGAATCCAGGACTTCTACAGCGTTGCCGTGAAACACACGTAAAACACAAATCCAGCTTGTGATTTCAGAGACGGGTTAATGATGTCTGTAACACACACACACACACACACACACACACAGATTTCATAAAGCCAGAAAATACAGAGAGAAAGAGAAAGCCGAAGATAAATCCACTATCCGGGCTCTCACACTTGTCCAGGCCAGGCACGGATTTAGAGTTTAGGGAACTGGAAATCGGCAGGCTCTGTCTGATAACACACACACACATACGCACACACAAACATGAGCACACACATGAGCATTAAGCTCCTTGATGCTGCTCAGAGAAAGCCTAATTCTTCCCTAGCTCATCTTCACACTTTGATGTGGAAGTATGGGAAACTGTTTTGGCTGTGTGTGTGTGTTGAGTAGTAGAAGGTACACATACACGTTCCATAAGGTGTAAGTACTTCTACTTACATAGGGAGCAGGGAATAGCATTCCAAATGCACTATATAAATTCAAGACATCATCATTTATCACTCTATGTGGTGCAATCGCGATGATTTAAAGTCATCAGGTCTGCCTGGGTATACTTCTCATTTCAGCTTTTGATTTCCTTTGAAACACTTGCTGATGTACGAATGCACATTTATCACAGGAAAATCTGGTTGGGGTGAATACTTTTGCAAGCGTGTGCAGTTTGTGGTGATCCACATGTTGTAGATCCTTTCCTGTACCGGGCGTCTAGTGCACTAGGTAGGGTGTAGAAGCATTTTCTCGCCTCCACAGTGACACTTGTGAGTGATGCGTGTTGGAGGCGTGGAGAAAGCCGCGTCTGACAGCCGGCTAATTGTGCGTTTTTCATTTTTCACTCCGCAGTCCAGAGTCCACACTTGACTGACAGTCAGGGGAGATACGATCCGTCTCGCCTTTCTGTTATTGCCTCGAGAATTTCGGTAAATAAATAAAACACAGCCTGTGTAAATGGATCATCGTGGCGCTATCTCTCCGTCAAATATCCTACAGGAGTTTTACAGGTGTGAGGTTATCAAAGCCCGGTGTTAGACACCGTCAAACTCGCCCAGCACCCTGAGTAGCGATTTGTCAAAATGAATTGTGGTCAAGAATGCTATTAATAACTTTCACTGAAGGAAAAAAAAAGCAGGAGTAAAGCAGCAGCGAGGCCCTTTTTCGCTCTCAAATCCAGAGTTAACACAAACTCTGCAGTCATTCAGAAATGCTCCCCTGCAGGCGCGTGATTAATGGCGGCTCAGCTGCTGCTTCGGTTCATCAACCTCACTCTTGGCGGCTGACGTTTAACCTAGCAGAACTTTCACGGGTTTTTTATATTAATGCGCTTGTTCTCACACGCTACCGTTTCTATAGTAACATATCGTCCACAGGGACTCGCTGCATACTTACAGGTTTGAAAAAACAGCTGATATGTAAAAAGATTTCAGTTTATATGTAACATTTAGGGAAGGAGTCTCTAGTGTCAGAGCGTCAAAACAGTCAGAGATAAAGCTGACCATACAGAACGAACTTTAAATTCAAGCTGGTGTTGGTTGCTTTAGTTTGATGTAAGGATGTGAAAACTTTTCCACTCCCAAACCTGGGGATCTTTTATGAAAGTGTGGGTATTTTTTTATTTTAGATTTTATTATTTATTTTAACTAAACCAGGTAGACACTGAACCTCCTCTTCTTCTCAGTCCAACGTTTGTCTGGACAATCTCCCCTGGATGCTCCCCTGCACATACCACTGATCTTGCCTTAACATTTCACTGGATAATCTCCTGGATGCTACACCTTAGACATTCTCATGGAGGTTCTCCTTGATGTTCCCATGGATGTTCCTAGGACATTATTCTGGGTGATCTCCTGATCCTTTTGCTTGATGTTCACATTGACATTCCATTAACTTCCTCCTGGATGTTCTCCTGGACTTTCCCCTTGACCTGGATGATCTCCTGGACCTTCCCCTTGACCTTTACCTTGATGTTCCCTGGACTTTCTGCTGGATGTTCTTCTGGACCTACCCCTTGATGACGCCCTGGATGTTCTCCACTCGTTTGTCTCATCCAGTGTTTTGACAGTGCTAAATGAGGAGCCTGGGGCGACTGGGGCGAGTAAAAGCTCGCTCCACACGCGTCATTAAAGTGTCATGTGAGAAGAGTTATTCTGCCTCTGTATAAAATATATTTATTACAGTTATTGGCTATGACCGGAGGTCATTTTGTGGATGAAGACTCAACTCTGAGTATCTATTGATTGTGGAGGCATCTTCTCCATTTATTTCATGGTTTCCAAGCAACACTGACCTTCCAATACATTACAGACACGGTGATATATCAGTGTGCCTATATATTTTTATGATATTATGACATAAAGGTTAATATCTGTATATCTTATATAAAAGCACTATAATCTACACAGTGTAGCTGTGAGTGATCCGAGCCACACACCACACGGACTTTGCCACTGTATTTTGCGTTTAATGATTGACATAATATGAGTATAAGTATAAGTATAAGTATACCATATACTTTTTAATATGGTAAGAAATTTACATAATTTTTACTGGACTCAGGATTAAAAGAATGACTATATGATTTATATACACTTTAATATCAGATTTAATCAAACTGCCATTTTATATTTAAATATTTATTTTAAAAAATCAATTACTTATATTTAGATTAAGCAAGTTAAACTAAGTAAATAAAAAATGAAGAAAAACTCGATTTTATTTATGTGGTTACTGCAAAAAGAGGACATAAAATAAATTGTTGGCATTGTAAATAAATATTTGCCTTTTTAGAAATGTTAAAATATTATTTATTATTATATTACCTGTTAAGATATTTCAGTGTCCAACTCTAAACAGCATTTCAATAATAATTTGCATAATCATGCTTTTGCTTTATATTTTGTAATTATTGAAATTATTTGAGAAAAAAATAGAAAAAAGCATATAAATATAATTAAATATCATTTTACTTTTAAAACCACAAGCTAGACAGGTTTTTTTGCGGGGGACGAAAAATAAAAGCACATATGGTGTAGCTTAGCCTAAACAAAATAATATCCAAACAACTTTATCGACATCATGTCATATTTTATTTCCTTTAAAAATACTAAATAAATAAATGAATAAATATATACAGTTACAGTGATATAGCAGACCAAAAAAGAATTGTAACACATCTATGTAAATCTAGGATTTTTTTTATTAATGTGAAATATAGATTTACTAAATATATAATTTTATAGAAATCCCTATAGAAACATCCACCATATTTCAAATAAAAATACAAAAAAAAAGCCTTTTTGTGAATCCCTGATTTTGACTTCTGGTGTATTTTCCGGAGTCGTGTACAGACACGCTGCTGATTTTCCTCTCCGTGATTGTGACAGGGAGAAAAACTGCCTCGCTAGTCTGGTTAGAGGCTTTGAGAGATTTAGCTTCTTATCGTGAAACCCGAGGGGACATGTGTCCCTTCACTGTCACATGCGCGCACACACACATGCACACACACGTGCAAGCGGAACGAGTCCAGGGGCTGTGTGTGTATGTGTGTGTGTGATTGATAGGCGAAGGGACCAATCTGCTCTGTGACCCCTCAAATGGGTGGCCCCTGTAGGGCAATAGCTGGTCAATTGTTAGGGCAGAATGCAGAAGTGCACACTACAGCTGCGAGTTAGACCTCGAACCCTGAGCCCTACACTACATAAATAACATTCCTCCTCCTTCTCCTGAGGGAAGCATGAGGTTGGATATTAGGAGACACCATTTATCTGTAACATAATGTGAGTGCGGTTATGAAAATATAATACTCTTTTTTTTTTATTATTTATCTGCTTTCTTCCAGGAAAAAAAAAATAAACATTTGTCATCTGGTAATAATTACTGTAATTAAGTACAAAAAGATAAAATACAGTATACTTCTAGATTTTGTTAGCTTTTTCGTGTGCTGTGAGCATTACAGTTTTTATGTTTACAATTAAAATAAGATCGTATAACTCTACAAAGGGTTAGTCTGCATTAGCAAAATGGCAGTGATATAAAAATGCGCTTTGGAGGGGTCGAAAATATCAGAAATATGGAGGAAACATGAAGCACACTTTGCCTTCAGACTTAATTACTGAGCAAACATATTTCTGAGAAACCCCAGAGACGCGATCCCACCTCTTCCCGAGCTGTTTTAAACACAATATGGCTGAAGCGTCTGAATAGCGCGGACATGAGGGACAATATTGTGAAAGCGCGCACTCTGGAGAAAGGGACTCCGGGCGAGGTAACTCTTTATTGCTTTGGCTCTCGTTCTGCACGCTTTCATCCGTCCCGACAGAGGAGAGAAGAAATCTCCACTCCACCTCAGGCTGCAGCATCTGTTTATCCTCCAGCCTGCTCCCGGCGGCCGGGCGCGATGTCACTTCCTGTCACTAACACAGAAATTTGTAGTGACAACGTTAAGGCTTTTAGAGGCTTTGGCCAGCTTAGCACGCCTGCCAGTTTCAGCCTACACAGCAATGAGGATGTGGTCCATTTTGTGTGTGTGTGTGTGTGTGTGTGTGTGTGTGTGTGTGTACAATGCTTTCTTCAATCCAATTCCTGAAGACAGCCACATTTCCTGCATGACCTCCTTCTCTCCCTCAACAATAACCACCACCAGAATCAGTTATATCACAATATATATTGAAAACACAACTCTTGTATCGTGGGACGTTTCAAAATAGCCTCAATGTGCCTAGGAGGTGACGTAAATGTAAGTACTTGGAGACGTGGACCATAATCTACACTCAAGATCTGCTTTACTAGTGATAATAAATCATTATTCATGAATGTGTAACTTTGAAATATTAATGTTGAGCAGTTAGTAAGAAGTAAAAGTTTTACTTCAAAATTTGTATTTTGCATTCATGTTTTTTTTTTAAGATTTGACAAAACACTAGAAAGTAGTTTGCTGAAGGTATGCCAGCTTACAAACTTTATACAATGACAACAGTTGGTTAATTTTATACTACTGTAGCTGTGAAACACAGCTAGCTGGCTAAATGACGGTCTGACCGCCATCAGCTAAAGCTCTGCTAGCTGTGATTTTTGTCAATTGTAGAATGAATGAACTTCATGTAGAATAACATACTTGATGTAGAAGATGTCTTGCCATTTTAATAATCAGCTGAAGAAAAACCTTGCATTATTTTTGATCATGCAGGTCAAAGTGAAGCCTGCGAGCCGAGCGGGAGCCGAGCTGACCGCTGCGAGCCTCATAAACCTCTCACAGTTTGAGGAGTAAATTAATTAATCATCATTTTCTGCCTCATCGAGCACCGCAGGGGCGCCGTCCCAATTAGCATACGCTTGGGCTGAGGGGTTTTTCACCAGGAGAGCGCTCTGGCCATCAGGAGAGATCCGGCGTTGTGGTTATGACAGGCTAATAAATATGTCTGAGGAACGATTGAACACCTGAGGAAAGACAGACAAGTTCAATCTTCATTCTTTACTCAATCTTGTATGAACTAGAGAATGCCATGAACTTTAATTTCTGTTATTGTTAAAAGAAATGTTCACAAAACAAGCCATTTCCTGTTCTCACTTACTCAGCTTTAAACAATCATTTCACCACAAGCCTTTCTTTTTTATCTTTCTTAAATTAACTGTTCAAACCATGTAGCTTGTCATGTTTTTTTTCTAAGTTGTTTTGCTAGCATAAGCTTATCCGCTGATCTTGCCTCAGTTAGTGCACTCAGCTACAGTATATTGCCGCTTTTGACCAATAGAAACGTAGCGTACCGGATTGACCTCAACCGTGTATAGCCTCGATGCTACGAGCTCAACACCCGCGTCCACGACACCCCAATGAACTTCTGCGCATTCCCTCGAGTTTGTTCTGACGCTGAAGATTGTCAACACGACTTTAACATCTGTAGCCGTTGCTTCGCATTTAGACCTTCTTTTTCAGGACAGGAAGCCATTATGAGTGGGCCAAAAGCTAGCTGTTAGCGTGTAGCCCGAGGCTAAATGACCTGAGGATACCGTCTCAGAGGACTGCACTATGAAATATTTACCCCCCCCCTGTTGTGCTGCCTACTTACTACTGTTGAGTCTCATTGCTCTAGGCATCTCCTGTTTCTGTTTGTTTTATTTTATTTTATTTTATTCCTGTTTGATTCCTGTTCTTATACTAGTACGAAAGTGCCAATTTCATATAAATATATTACATTAACTTTCTCTATTTAGATTTTCTACATAGTCTCATAGCTTAGATGTAATTTATGTTTTTATTTCTATATTCATATTTTCATAGTTATTTATTTGATAATTTTTAAATGTATTTTATTTTATAGTTTGCAGAAAATAATCCAAAAATGGAAGCATTGTTACTATCTAAAGTTTCATTATATTAAACATAAAATATTGTAAATATTATAGCTAGCTAACTAGCTAACTAAAATTGGAAAGTATTTTAGGCTAATTTTTGTTTTAGTTATTTATTAATGTATTTATTTATTAACAAAAACTGCTTCCTCTTTTGGTATTCATAGTTTAAATTTATTTTATAACTTTACTTTTATTTTAAAAAGACTAGTTCACGCTTCTGTTTATTTTTTATCTCCTCAAAATCATTTTTGCCATATTCTATTACGTTAGATTTGTTACGTTATCTAAAACAAAACATTTTATTTCCTTTATTGTGCAGTACCTTAAGCTAGTATATGACTTTCACTGAATGAGCCAGGAGCTTCTCTGTAACATGAAGATCGTTCCCCGTCCTCGTTTGAGAACTGAAACGTGAAAAGCAAGAGCTACGTGACCGTTTCTAATGCTTTTTCCTTTACTTTGTTAGCATTCTCTTTGCACTAGCAGCAGAAATTTTTCACTCGAACATCTAGCAATTTTTTAAATCTTGGTCAAGCTATGAACTCGATTATGATTGTTTAACTTATGTTATGGCTTGATTTAGCTTGTGTAATGCTAATTATTGGCTTCATTATGAGTTTCTCGTCAGTTCTGTGCAGGCTGCCCAGGCTGCTCCGGTGATTAGGTTACGTTATGGGTGACGCTGAGCTCAG
Source organism: Clarias platycephalus (assembly GCA_030068275.1). NCBI lineage: Eukaryota > Metazoa > Chordata > Actinopteri > Siluriformes > Clariidae > Clarias > Clarias platycephalus. Next base: position 1,663,287 of record JAQQZT010000033.1, on the reverse strand, counting down.
TGTCAGGCGTTAGTCATTGCAGTGACCTCCTCCTCGTAAGCAGAGTAGCCTAGCAGGAATAATTTATAAGCAGCACCTCCGCACTTCAATTTAGCTTCATCCCCTAAGCAGGGCCTCAGGGCTCAATTCGACAAAGCAACAACGGCTGCTGAACTTTTGATCCGATGAATACTTAATGACAGATTTGATTACAAACAAGGCCTCGTATTAGATGAGTTCAGTGTCTGGCTGCGAAAAGGGCGACCGGCGGCAACGTAGCACAGGCATGACACTGCCATTTTTGCTGTTAGCTGTTTCCTCTTTCCATCTCATGCTAATCATGCCCTGAGAATTTCATATGAAAAAAATACTAATCACAGCTGTTATAAAACATATGTCATTTTTAGGTACAGTACAATTTGAAAACATTTCAATAGCCAATGAATAGATATTCTTTCTCGTCTTTCTTAACATGCCATCTGCTAATAACTTAGAGCTACTTCTGTAACATTAGATTCAAACCCATTGCTCATGGTTCATGCTAACTGCTAACCACTGTCCCCCAAGCTGTTATAAAATCCACGCCGTGTTTTTCTGAAGATTTACTAACTGCACATTATAATTGTAATCTCCTACTGTTATGGAAACCCCACATGTAAGGCATCACATGTATAATTAGCTTAATGGTAATTGTTAAACATTTTGCCCATGACTAGGTGTTCTTAAAAAAAAAAAGGAACATTTACACTCCAAATTCCAGAATGCTATTCATGGTAATCTTTCATGCTAATCACTAATCACCTACACTTTGCTGCTGTGAAAAAACACTGTTTATGGGTATTTTCATTTATTCATTTATTTTTTTATATTTAGCACCAAAACTTGCTAATTGCTAATTAGTTAGAAAAAACACCCCATCGTAGTGATAGATTTAACCTTTAACCTTTATAATGCTAATCGCTAAGGCTAGTCATTTCTAAGGTCTTTAACATTTGCAGAAGTACTTGCATCATTTTCTTTAGGCTAATTCTTTAGCAGTGAACAAACTATTACTCCAGCCTCAAGCTAACTGCTAAGAACATCAACCTTAACTAGCTTCACCCTGTTTGAGGCTAATTCTTTACTGTTTAAAGTTAAACCCTTTGCTAATTCAAACTTTACTCTAAAATCTTAATTATGAAATTCACTTCATGTTTGTGGTCTTTTTTTTTTTCATTAGTTCAAACCTAATCATGAATCAGATAACTGCAAATTCCTCTACTGTAGGTTCAGGTGTCTTAAAAACTTCAAAATGTTTATGTTTATTTGCAGCAAAGAGCTGTAAATAATATTTTTTTTATGGTCATGTTTGCCAGGACAGTGTTACTGTGAAACTTAACAACAAATTTATTTCAGTTTCACACCCACTCATGAAGTTGTACCAGATACGTTTCCTCCATGGGCCTGTCTTCACGCTGGATATGGGTAGCTTGCTTTGTTTTTGTTTTGTTGCTAACTAGCTTGTATAATTAACCATTATGTGCTGAGGAACATGAAGGACAATGTATGCTTATCAGGGTTGTGACAGAAAATGGCGCCATTGTAATTTTTGTTAGCACTTTTCTTTTTTCAGTTCCTTGATAAATCTTTCATGCTAACACTGGGAGTCCATCCTCTTGCTACTCAGCTAATAATTTTTGCCCTTGAATAAATGGTATAAAATTGTTCTGATAAAAGGCTAATTATTTAACATTAGTCCAGCCTCATGCTAATTTCTAATCTGTAAATAAAATCGCACCATGTCTGAGGCTAATTGTTTACAGCAGTCTTGCTTTCCTGGGAAGGTCTTCATGGGAGACAGTTTAATCATGGTGCTTGATGGGTTTTACAAATGCACTTGACAATATTGTTCTTGCAAGAAGTGTTCCAGAAAAGCTGAAAATAACAACTGACTGTTGTTGTTACACAATTACATAATTCCATATGTGTTATTTCATAGTTTTGAAATCCCAGTATTGTTGTAGAATGTAGAAAATAAATCACTAAACAAAAACAAAGAAATTTGCAAGTGATTGCCAACTTTTGATTGGTAGTGTAGATATATATCTATACTTGCACTTTTAGAGTCCAACAGCTTTGCTAATTGCTAATCACTTCAGACTTAGCGGTCATGAAAACTATACCATTTTTTAAATCACTTTTAAACATCTCCTTGCTAACCAGTAATCACATCACAATACACTTTTACCATGTTTATGTTCTTTTAAATCTATCATCATTATGCTACTTAGCTTTTATAACAGTATCATCATGTTTAAGGTAATTTCTGTTTAGCGTTTATGCAACAAACCTGCCCTAACTGAGAAACCTGGCCCTGATTAAGATTTCAGAACGTTCTAGAAGGTTGCACTTGGTATTTTCTCTTCCTGCTGTTGTGGTGAATATTTATTTGTCTATCCAGGTTCTCGGGGCAATGATTAAACCGTAGCGAGAACAGAGGTAGCAGCTGGCTTCGGTAATTGCAGAGGGAGTCGCTAACCAGCAGTGAGCAGAATCATCGCCGGCTACATGTTCCTCCATGTTTGGAAACCTTCACCAACAAGGTGGCGTGCACAATAGGACAGCAGGAGATTGGATATTAAACACCCTCATTACACTCTCTAAAAATGTCTCCCCTGAAGCAGGCGTAACCCCGAGCCCTGTTCTGAATACAGATAATTGTCCGAGCTCTCCGTTATTCTCTGTGTGTTTAGTGTCAAAGACGAGACACCTGTAATAACCAGAACTATTCTGAATTAATGCACGCTGATTGCTTTCCCATAACACCATTTCCCTGAGTTTTTCATTCCTTTTATTTTCTAACACGACAGCAATTTGACATTGATTTCATTTAAAAAATAAAAAAAACTTACTACAGAACAATTTTAATATGTTCTTCTTTGAGAAACTTTAAACCATTAACATTAACATGTTTTAATCTCACGTGAATACTGCTATAAGAGTGTGTGTATGTGTGTGTGTGTGTGTGTGTGTGTGGTAATGTTGGCATTCCAGGCAGCACCACCTCCCTTTTGCGATTGCTACCTTCAACCTTGCCAGGTTGGTTTGCAGCCACAACAACGACTAAAGTCTGATGGCTCCTTTTATTTTTTCCCCCAATAAATTATTTACACTGCAGTGTCCGACAAAGCTGCACTGCTCTAATGTCATGTAAGATAAACCTCTGACACGCTCACAACCATTATGTTTTTTGTTTATTGGTTTGTTTCTTTGTTTTTTTTACATCTTCCCAAGTAAACACTGATAATCTTTTTTTTTCTCATTTCAACTTCTATAAAAGTTGTTAAGATTTCACAATTCTTTAAGTTTTAAGAATTAAACATTTTTACTCCTCATAACAGGAACTTTGAATAACACACTTGTGGGTTTACAGTTATGGAACAATATACAGTACATCTTTCCGAAAACAGTGATGCTCCATCAACATGCCTCCAACCATTGTTTTTGTATGATTAATTTACTATAGTCATTTCATAAGCACTAGCTAAATTTTTGCATTAAATAAAAATAAAAAAAAATCAATTTTAATGCATTTTGGCATTTGGAAATTTTATAACACTAGCATCATACGTTGCTATTTAAACTGTAAAAATAAACTAAAAGTAAAATAAATAAATAAATGAATGAATAAAAAGGTATATTAGAAAGTAGGTACTGTAGAAAGTGCAAGTTCTAAAAATCTAAGTTTTTTGTTTTTTATTTAAAATTTCTTATGACACAGAAATTCCAAAACCTTAAAATCCATGTTTAAAATGCTAATATCGAGTTGTTTGTTTCTTCTCCTATATTGTGAACTGATTAAAATTTCCAACCAAATTCTAAAATTTCTGGAATTTCTGCTGATAAAACTGAACTTGTAAAAGTTGTGTTAGAGTAATTTATTTCTTAAAATTTTATTTAAATCTTACCATGAAATGTGCTTGTACAGGTTCTACAGTGTGAATTTACAGTGACATATTTTTTAAGATAAAAAAATATATAATTTCTGAAATTCTTTTGTCTCGTTTTATGTTAAATCTTGTTTGTTTACTATGTGGATATTCTAGATTTTACCTAGGTGCTCCCCATGAAGTGGACTGCGCAGCATATTCAGCCATGTTAAGCTACAGTATATTCCAAACCAGCAAAACTGTAGGAAAATACTGCAGTCCTGCACATCAGTTTAACCGGTAATGCACTGAGGAAGTGATGTCAGTGTTGCTGATGTTGCAGACTGTCCTGAAAGGAGAAATTTTGTCATTCCCTGAACAGGGAGCAGCGAGTACTGTTTATGTTTACTATGGAATGGAGAACAGCGAACAGAAATTCTGTGATGATAATATTGTAGATTTATAAAAAAATAAATAAAATATAAAACGACAAATTCCAGTAGCTTCTAATAGATTGCGGCAGTGCCAAGGGTAAGTAAAATTTTTTTTTTTATTTTCACTCCATCAACTTTGCTTACTAAATGAACAGTTTAATTTAGTTAAACTTACTTTATCCCCTGCACACTCTTAGTGGATTTACCCTTCCACCCCACCACCCTTTCAACACCCCTCCTGATACCTCACCCTGAGTTTGTGACAATGATGGATCTGACAGCAGGACAGTGTTAATGATATTGGGCCACGGGGCGACGGGGGCCGAACCTCATGCGCTGCATTTGCATTTCCATTCATCATGGCAGCATTTATCACGGCCAGGCGAGTGCCAGATCTAATTAAGTTCCCGGCTAATGAGGGGGGCGCGGGAAAGGAAAACACGGGCCAGAAACTCGGCACCAAACCCAATTAACGCCACGCCTAATGAAGTCATCCGAGGCTTTTTCATTAGAATTAGCCAAAGCAGAGCAGAAGGAGGAGCACGTAAATAAAGTTAGGGAGGATCGTGTTCGGTAATTTTGGTTTCGTTTTCCCGCCTTCAGCTGACAGCAGAGTTTCATGATTAATCTCTTGCTTTATACAGGAAGTGATGTTATTACAGAGGTGACAGGGGACCAGAGGCTCCGTGTGCTGTTAGAGGAACTTGTAGATCTCAGGTTCTGTGGGAACACGAGGGGATAAACAAGTGATTAAGTAAGTATGCAAGCTAATTAATTAATTAATCAATTTATTAATTAGTCACGCAAGCATTAAACAAAACAGTCTACATTAATAAAATGGTATCTTTTTATTACTTTTAGAATGAAAAAGAAAGGAATAAAAGACGCAGACTGAATGAACCAGAAAAAAAAAGTAAAGAAATAATTTGTCAATCGTTGGCATTTATTAACACATCATCTGCAAGATGAGTTGCATTTGTACACGTAAACAGAGGTATAACTTTGTACAATTATACCTTTTTGAAGCTTCTGTGTGAACAGAATTTAAAAGAAATAAATAAGTTTTCTTCAATTTACAGTTGACCCAGTTGCTTATAACATCTGTATAACATCATTACAGGTATAAACTTCATTTATTACATCACATCACACTGATATCACTTTCACTTTAACCAGCGAAAAGAAAGAATGAAAGAAAAAGTCAGAACATATTTAAAGTATTGTTTTATAGAATGAAAAAAAGATTTAAAAAAAATTGTACTAGAAATGATCAACTATGTCCCGTGTGTGTGTGTGTGTGTGTGTGTGTGTGTGTGTGTGTGTGTGTGTGTGTGTGTGTGTGTGTGTGTGTGTGTGTGAAAGTTGGGATCCATCAGCAGCCCAGCGGGTCAGGGGTGTGTGAAAGACGGGTCGTTCTTCACCGTGGACAGAAGCCCACAGAGACTCCCATATGGAGAATCGTCTGAGCCAAAAGCCCACGAGAGACAGACGTCCACAGAGACGAGCGCTCATCATGAGCCGGGACATGGTACACACACACACAGAGAGATGAAAAAGCCTCTGGGTATGACTTCATTACAGAAATTACATGAAATGCTAATTAAATCATGAATAAAGAAAATAAATCAATACAATAATAAAAATATTAATAAATATAAAATATAACCTAAATAAAATTAAATAGGCGGTACTTTGGCTTAGTGGGTAGCATTGTTATCTTGCACCTCCAGGGTCCAGGTTCGAGTCCCTCCTCAGGTCTGTGTGCATGTTTTCCCTGGGCTTGATTGGTTTTCTCCTGGTACTCCGGTTTCCTCCCACCAACGACATGCAGATTAGGCTAAGTGATGTTCCCAAATTGCCCAAAGTGTGTGAATGAGCGTGTGAGTGTGTGTATACTGTATGTGTGTGATGGATTGTACCCTGTCCAGGGTACAATCCAGAATAGGATTAAATAAAATCATTGAATAAGTAATGTGACCTTCTTTATTAATATAATAAAATCCTAAATAGATGTTTTTAAAAAGTTTCTTTTAAAATTAATTTATTATTAAAATTTTTAAAATTCAATTATTAAATCAAAATAATTCATTAAAATTGTTTATCTATTTTACAAAAGATAAATATAAAATAAAATCAGTATGTAGTTTATAACTTTATCATTATATCAACTGATGCTTTGAAATTTAAAGCTATAAACTGTGTAACATCAATAACTGTTTTTATTTGATTATTTATTTTTAATTGATTCATTTTCTTTTAAATCTCTGGTTGAAGAAATTGTTTGTTTTTGCTTACCAGAACATACAGTACAATAAGGAAATACATTTTTACACTGCTTATATATCACTAGAGGTTTATTGTGTAAATGTATTTCTTAGCACGTTTGCTTATTTATTTCACTCAGAATAAAATATTATTTTAAAATAATTGTGAAAGATGTATGTTTATGAATTATTTCTGTAACAAATAAAAATTATTTTAAAAAATGAAACAAACAAACAAAAAGGAGAGGTGCGAGACCACTGGACGATAAGCATCGTGTCAGCTAACAGCAAGAATTACTGTCTGGCTGTTAAAAACATTCTCACACACACACACACACACACACACACACACACACACACACACACACACACACACACACACACACACGGCCATTAAAGCTAACAAGGCAGGGAACAAAAGTGAGCACTTGGCAGACAAGAAAAAAGTCGAGTTCCTCCTGGCCGTCTCTGTGATAAGGGAAAGAGGAACCAGGAAACCTGAACACCACCGACCCCCCCGTGCCATATGTTCTAGGAAGAGCACACCTGAATTATTGATTATAGAGAGAAAGAGAGAGAGAGAACGAGAAAGAGGGAGAGAGAGACAGGCACTGAGGTGGAAGACTAGAAAGAAGGAGACGTGATGTTCATTATTGATGACGGGACAAAACAGGCAGCTGATTTCAGGCTTATATTGATTACTGGAAACACCAGGAGGTAAGTGTACTGTGACCACACACACACACACACACACACACACACACACACAGAGGGACAGTCATCCCCTTTATTTGGACTCGTCCTCTCACTCAGACTGAAGGTCAGCGTAGTACACTAGGGATGAAGGGAGCGAGAAATGAGACGTGTCCTGTAGAGGTCCGAATACCGAACAGACTACACCAGCCGCACACCGCTAACTTTTTCAAATACCTCTTACATAATTCTTTCCTTTCTCTTGTTTGAGTGTCGTTTACTTTCCCTCCGCCCTTTGTTTTTTCCTTTTTTCTATTTTCTTTCTTTCTTTCTTCATTTATTTCTATTTGAGCATTTTTATTCTCATTTCTCTTGAAATTTATATTTTTCTATCCATTTTCTTTTTTTCTTTTCTAATTTTCTAATAATGTATTTTTTTATTCTATTTTTTTCTTTCTTTCTTTTTTTTACCTTTTATCTTTTTTCTTCATTTATTTCTATTTGAGCATTTTTATTTTTCATTTCTCTTGAAATTTATATTTTTCTTTCCATTTTTTAATGATCTAATTTTCCTTTATAATGTAATATTTTATTCTACTTTTTCCCTCTTTCTTTTCTCTTGATTTGTTTTGTTACTTTTCCCCCTTTTGTTATTTTTGCTTAGATTTTATGCATTTTATTTCGTTTTTTCTTTCTCCTTTATTTACTTTATTTTTGGTTAATCTTTCACCTTCTCCTTTAATATTTTCTTAATTAATTATCGTGATTGAATTTCTTCTCTTCTTTCTTTCTCCTTTAATTTTCATTTTTGTTTTGTATTAATTTCTCTCTTTCCCTCTTGTCTTTCCTCAGCTTCTCACTCCCATTTACTCTCTCGCTGTCACGTTAGTGTCTGTGTTATTGGTTTTACTTTAGTGGCCATGTTGGTGGCTAATAAAATTTGATCAACACACTGAAGACAAATCGAATCGTGCGTTAGTGGAGAGGACGTGTGTGTGTGTGTGTGTGTGTGTGTGTGTGTGTGTGTGTGTGTGTGTGTGAGAGAGAGAATATCCACTGCCATCAATTACTCGCTCCCCTAATGAAATATAAATATCCATTAGCTGTGATTTGTGTGGCAGAGATCAGCTCCTGAACTAATCATCACTTTTATCAATGATGAGAGAGAGGGAGACAGAGCAAGCCAGAGGGACAAAGGCAGACAGTCAGAGGGAGATACAGAGATACAGAGAGAGAGAGAGAGAGAGAGACCAAAAGAGACAGACAGTGATACAGACAGCAAAAGTCAGATGGTGAGATAGAGATATATATTGAGACAGAGAGAGAGAAAGAAAGAAAGAAAGAGAGACAGCAAGACTGAGAAAGAGACACAGAGAGAGCTCAAGAGAGACAGACAGTCTTTGCCACACTGGTGCTCCTGAGGTTCTCTCGTGGTCACACACTCACTAACATAAATACAAGACATTCAGTAGTGCATTTAAACACAGAACATGCAAAGAGAGAGAAAAAAAAATCAGATTTTAGATCAGATCTCTGGGACTAGCACAGAACCACAGTTAAAGTAAAAGTAACATGTTGAGGTGAACAATCAAAAGTTGCTATAGCGTACACTCTGCCGACTCCATCACACTGGGAAAGAAGAACCACTTCAGCTTAACGCTAGAACTGTTACGCCTCCAAAGGGTGAGTTCTTATAGGGTTCTTCTCTGAAGGGACATGTAAACGTTCTATCTAGAAACTTAGAACACTGAGGGTTTTCTTGCGACCTCAAAGTATCTAGTACATAGAACCAGGATGAAGCAAGTTCTCTTGTTAGGAAGTAAAAGCAAGAAATTAAAGTAAATACATTTTGAGATGAGCTTGAGCTTAGAGAATATTGCTGTACGCGGAATCCTCTGGAATAACATGAAGAACATGAAGAACACTGAAAAGTGGAAGCTCCTGTTAGAAAGCTGGAGATGTTACATCTTGCCTGAAGAACCCACAAGTGCACGGTACAACGCAAACTATTTTTAGCTTCCTTTAGTATTGCATTATATTATACACTTTAATTATAAACTGGGATTATGTACATATTATTTAGCAAATTCATATTATTATTTAAGTTAAAAAGCTTCACTTTCTAGAATTTTTTATATCAGTTTCAGGACCAATTTAGGAGTTCGAATTTAAAACTAATACTGAACACAATTAAAAAAAAAAACTTAAATAAAGTGTGCATTATTGTGCAAAGGTTTTAATTATAAACAGTGACATGGAATTGCAGAATTTTGAAATTCTAGCATCTTAATTTATAAAAAAAAAAAATAATAATAATAATAATCAGTATCACCTGGGATTATAGATCTGGGGGAAAAATAAGAGAGCACTGCAAAATAATCAGTTTCTTATTTTTTGTTTTCTTACAGGTGCATGTGTTTGGTGAGATGAACAGTTTTGTTTCATTTTTTGTGAACTGCTGACAATATGTCTCCTAAATTTCAAATATAACTATTATTATTGTTATATTAAAATAGGAAATGACATCACAACATATAAATAACCAAAGATTATGGTTATTCTTTAGCAGGCAAGCAGCATTTGAAGAGCTTTAATATCTCAAAGAAGACAAAATGAAAATAATTTGTAAACAAATTGTGTTAATGCTTTGGCTAAATAATATTAAGAAATCAGAATTTTTTAAATAATAACCCTGATTTATAGTTACAGCTTTCATGTGTTTTGTCTCTCCACCAGTTTTTCACATTGCTGTTGGGTAACTTTATACCTCTCTTTCTGCAAAAAAAAGCAAACAGCTCAGCTTTACTTGATGGTTTGTGACCCTCCATCTTCCTCTTCATGACTCTCCAGAAGTTCCCTGAAGTAAATTACAGTGCTCTTATTTTTTTTTTTTCAGAGCTGTGTATACCCACAGGGCATTCAGAAAGTTTCTCCGGTGTGGTGACATAGAGTAGTTGTGCTTTTACGCGCTTTTGTTTTGTGCCACCAGTCTGTTATTTTTAAAGCTGGTGACAAGAACCACATCGTGATATTGTAAATAAATAAATAAATAAATAAATAAATGAGTAAAAATAATAATGAGTTTCATTAAATTCATATTTTCCAGTACCTCACTCTACATGGCCACTGCGAAGGGAATTTTTGAATGTACATTATAATCTCTCGATTTTAATGTCAATTTTATCTTAAGATTTAAGTAGGAAAAATTTCGCTCTTTCGCCCCTGGAGCAAATGTGGGGCCCCATGGCGCAAGTAGACCCTTCAATGTTACACAGTGATGAGAGAAGAGTGGATATGATGATATGATCAGTAACTAGTGTTCAGGGAGCAGGAGATGGATTCACTCCTGACATTCTTTTACGTGCTCGTTATGTAAACGAGGACACGTACCGGAACCCGCCAGGCGAGCAACGCAATCCTCTTTTGTCCTTTTAAATGTTATAATTAGCCAAACAAGCGCGAGTCCTGTGGAGCCGGATGCTTATCTTATCCACCATCGCGGGACACGGTGTTAAGAAGCAGGCCAGGTCGCGTGTAATGAATACATCGACTCTGCTAGCCCCATTCAGTGATACACCTAACACCATGCTAACGTGATACAGCTAACATGATGTGTGATAATATGAAACTCGGTGCAAATGAAGGTTAAAACCCAAATCCCACTAAGTACTCGAGGTCTCTGAGACAGTACTGCTAGCGCTTAGCCTTAATCACTGTACGCGTGTGGTGTGTGTCTGTGTGTGTTTGTGAATTGTCCCTCTATTTGACTCTTTTCCATTTGCTTTCTTTTTTATTGTTTTATGTTTCAAAAAGTCTGAAAGATTATTCTTTCTTTTTCTTTTTTTCTTTCGTTCTTCCTTCCTTTATTTATACTTTTTTCAAATTTTTTCTTTCTTTTTGTTTATTTTTCCTGTTTCTTAGTTCTTGAATTATTTATTCTTGCTTTCTTCTTTTCTTTTCTTGTTCCTCATCTATCAGTTTTTTTCCTTTTTTCATTCTCAGTTTTTTCATTCATTTTTCTTCCTTTCTTCTTTCTTTCTTTCTTTCTTTCTTTAGTCTAAAAATGTCTAAGAATTTTCTTTCTTTTATTCTTTCCCTTTCTCCTCAATCTCTTATTTCCTGCTTTCTGTTATCTTTCCCTTGGTCTCTCTCTCTCTCTCCCTCTCTCTCTCTCTCTCAGTGAAATGAATGTGATGTCACAGGTTACATGATGGATGTTAATGTGTTTTTCACTCTGAGACTCTGCGAGGCTGGTGGTGTTATAATAACCATGCTGAGGCTGAAAAGATAAGGACCTGTGAATGAGACAGAGCCAGGGGGAGGGTACAGGATCAGTTCCTTCCTCAAGTCCACTACTCTGTATATTTGTCTCTAATTAATAGAAAAAATAAACACCCACGTTGTGTCAGGATAGTGTGTTAGAGGGACGGTGGGGGGGTGGAGTTCAATGTTTGGGCAATGTGAAGCAATGTGGGTAAATTTGGGGCAGTTTGGACCAATGTGGGAAAATTTGGGCCTGTCAGAACTAACCTCGGATGACCAGAAGACGTAGCTTAGCGGTTAGCCCTTTGTTGCGTGAATGGTAAACCCAAA
>JAQQZT010000033.1:1639119-1650549 GCA_030068275.1 Clarias platycephalus | reverse complement strand
TAAACTTTAAAGCACTTTTTGTAAGTCGCTCTGGATAAGAGCGTCTGCCAAATGCCTAAATGTAAATGTAAATGTAACTAATTTAAGCAAGCTACTGGTTAGAGGACACACACACAAAACAAAATTTTATATCTGGATTTACATTGTCACATCGGTTCACATCGTCTGTAAATTAAATGTAAATCTGGTGTATGGACCTTAAATTTTTTAAATGTAATCACTAATTTCTCAGATAGTTTGTTAACTATAATGCTAGTTCAGATGCTAGCTTGTTAATGATCTTGTTACTCTGATTAATACAAAGCTAGTTAATTGTAAAAAAAAAAAAAAAAAGGTTATCTCCAATGCTAGTTACTGCGCTAGCTACTTTACTTCAAGTGTTAGCCCTATGAGAATAGTGTTGTCAAGAAGCGACTGTCATTTATGCTAGTCCTGGTGCTAGCCTTTTAATAATTTCTTTTACTATAATGCTACAATGGGATTAATAAAATTAGCTTGTTTACATTGTACATATGGTTTGATAAACATGTACCTAGCTAGCTTGTAGCTACGGAAATGAGACAGGAATATCAACTTTTACCTCAGAAGTGGCGGTAAAGCATTACAGAAGAATTACACGTTAATTACACTTAGCATACAGTGTGTTAAGAAATAGCAGTTAGTTAACCAGCTAACATTAGCTATTTAAAAAAAAGCGTTCTACTCCTATCTAAAAATAAAACTGTGAAGAAATAGTAATATCATGCTTAATGGAGATCTTGTTATAGCCTTACGGTAATGTTTATTAAGGAAAATTAAGTGTTAGCATCTAGAGTGGTTAGCATGTATAATATTTGGCATGCTAGCTCCTGGAAACGTATTTCAAGCTACAGAGTGACAGAGCTCTCTTTTTCCCACTTATACAGATAACTGAGTGGGAAATTAAAAAGTAAGATAAATACTGTATTTATAGCCACTCTACTGAAGTGCAATCTTTCAACAGGCACCACGTTACCACAACACACACACACACACACACACACACACGAATGAAACAGCAGTGTAGGGTTTAAATAAGGCTGTCTGAATTCGGTCTGATAAAGAGCCGGTGGAAGCCACGCCATAAATAAACGCTGCAGTTGCATTTTAAGGTGATAAATATTACAGAGGCAAGCGGAACCATATTTAAAACACTCTCTGCGCTTCCCGCTGAGAGATTAAGATCCTCTCCGTTTAAAGATAATCAATTGTTTTATTTTATTCGGCTTCAGCCCGGGCCGCCGTAACAGACTCTAATAAACGCCGGGGATCTGCGCGCCATTAATCTACATGTTCTGGAAATGTAGGCAATTGTCAAAGTGCAGCCCGTGGATATTCCATCACGCGTGCAATTGGCTTTTCTCCCGCTGCACAATTCATTTGCGGCGTAATGCGCCCAATAAAAATGTATTCCGACCGCTCTATTGATTGTGAAATAGCTTAATCTCCAGCAGCAGAAAGAGATGAATATGGCCATTTTCCCCCGCGAGTACTGTTTTACTCTATCCTCACATGAATTATCGCTGCAGAGCACTTGGCGCGAGATCCTGTTCCTCTATTGTGTGTTTTATTCTCCAGTGTTGTTGTGCTGCGGAGATGACAGAGACGTCTCGACACGCCGCATGATGCTCTGAGCGAGTCAGATTCACAGAGGCCTGGCGTGGAGTGTGTGTGCTGCATCTGTAAAAAGTGTGCTTTATGTGTCAAGTTTGTGTGTGAGTGTGTGTGTATAGAGTATAGTGTACTGTACACAAGCTTGTGTAGTGTGTAAATTGTGTAGGTTTATGTGTATAGTGTGTAGTGTAAGTGTGTAGGTGAAAAGGTGTACAGTATATAGCATGTGGACACAGGTAGGATGTATGCAGAGTGTGTAGTGAATATAGCATGTGTAGTGTACTTGAGTGTAGTGTACACAGTGTGTATAGGCTAGTGTAATGTATACAGTGTGTGTATAGTGTGTGTGCAGGCTGATGCAGTGTACAGTGTTGTATTGAATACAGTATGGATAGTGTAGTGTGTGTGCACAGGCTGGTGTAGTATATACAATACAGTGTGTGTAGTGTATATTATGTGTGAACACTGATGCAGTGTATTTAGTGTATATTGTGTGTGTAGTGTATACAGCGTGTGTAGTGTGTACATTGTGTGCAGGCTGATGCAGAGTACAGTGTGTGTAAGTGTATAAAGCAGGTGTAGTGTGTGTGCAGGCTGATGCAGTGTATACAATGTGTGTGTAGTGTGTACAGTGTGTGTAGTGTATAAAGCAGGTGTAGCAGTGTACAGTGTGTGTGTAGCGTGTGTCGGGTGTGTAGAGTGTTTCAGTCGCCTCATTGTTGCTTTATTCCGTTATTTGCAGCCATCTAGTGTCTGCTCTGTGCTCACATCTCACATCTTACGGTACGAAGTGTGTGTGTGTGTGTGTGGGACATATCCATGATGGACACACTGGTGTTTATGTGGCCTGTAAAGTGAATAAGGCATGAGGTTTGTGGTGCGTCAGTTCTCTGGGTCGGGGTTCAGAAGCAGCGTCTGAGATGTGAAAAGATGTGATGTGAAAGGTCAAGCGGGACAGGAAGTGCGAGAGGAACACTGCAGAGCGAGTGTGCTCTGTAGTGTGTGAGACATGTTAAATCGTGATCTTCTCTACGCTGGATCCTGTAGTGCTGTAGGGGCCCCCATCTGGGCTCAGGACCACACCCACAGCCCTGAGGCCGAACTAGGCTTATCACGGGCTCTATTAATCAGCTCCAATACCACACACACACACACACACACACACACACACACACACACAGTGTGAAGACAGATCGTTAATAAATATATACACTTTAATTACACACAGCGTGTTGAGTCTAGTGTACTAGTTATCAAGTTAAGTCTGTATTAACTACTCGAGCAAAATCGAGACATACCTGTGTCCCAAAACCCTGCGATCTGTAACTATGGTGACAATCATATAATCGTAGTCTATGTACTGTATACAGGAGAAATTCTATAAAGTTATAGAAACGCTGAGTTGCGAAGACGTCAAATAAAACAGGGCTGTCAATATTAACGCGTTTAATCATGTAGCGCGTAATCGAGACACTTTAACGCATTATAATTTTTTTAATGCAAATTGATCACATGACCAAGTTTGGCCCTAATGCCTCCCCATAATCGCAGTGTGGTTACCCGGCTGTGTGTGATAACGGCACGTTTAACGTGGATAATAAAGAGGAAACATCACCAGGTGCCGAACGGCAAGTTTCATTATAAAAAGCTTTTAGATGGAAGTTTGGATGAAATCAAAGTCGAGCGCTCGAGCTTCCTTCAAGGGGAACTATTTATACAAGAGTACATGAAGTGTAAGATGCGGGAGCGGTGACTCAGGCAGCTAAGGCTCTACTTTGATTTTCACCATCAGTGGGTTGCCACACCCCATACTGCATGTGGTGCTGGCCCCAATTAAAAAACAAATATTTTTACTTTTGTTTAAACGGTATAATCTGTTTCCTCTAACCAGTTTGTCCTGCATTTCCTTATGACAACATTGCACGTTTATTATGCAAGTAAATCTGAGTATTTTAAATTGTGATTAATCGTGATTAACCAAAGACTATGACTGTGATTAACTAAAATTTTAATCGATTGACTAAAACGGAAATGCGTATGAGTAAGTAGCAGAGTGTATTTCTGGTTCTCTTCCTTGTCACGTCTGCTGGCGTTGTTTTTTTTTTTGTTTTGTTTCCACTCAATCAGAAACCAATTATTAACCATCTTTCATGAACTGCAAACGTTATGATTTCCCATCACTTCCTGTTTAAAATGCTACACACCAGCCCTGTACTGCCGGCTTTTTTTCCCCTTCAGAGAGCCATATTTCACTTCACTATCCTGATAAATGACTGACGACTGCCTGCTACACTTTATTAAAAAATAATAACAATTTTTGTAGGCCCCCTTTTGTGTCGCGAGGGGCCGCCATGAATCACGGCCCGCTGGTTGTCGCCATCTGATAAATGTGTCGTTTACCAGCTGAGGAGTTATTTAGGACTGCCTATTAATTTAAATCCCATTTATCTCCTCGGAAATAAGGCTGACGCGACTGCACAATGATCAGCCACATGGCTAACTCCGGTGTGTGTGTGTGTGTGTGTGTGTGTGTGTGTGTGTGTGTGTGGAGTGAGGGAGATGTGATTTATCGCTACAGCTAGCGGAGCAGAGGCACGCTATGCTAAAGGAGTCAATCTTCAGCCACAGTTTGGTTTATGAGATACAAATTTTCTCACAGAATTTCCTCGACTGCTTTTAGGAGAAAACTTTGGGGCTGAAATGTTTGCTTACTGAATTCTGGATTCTGATTGGTCGATGAGTTTTCGGACAGGGCTAGAATGGCTCATTAGCAGTCGCCGCATGTGGTTGCTGATATGGTGACGTGGAAGGAGTCTCCAGTGTCAAAGTGTCATGAAACTCAGCAACAAATATTTTTTTTGAGATATAGCTGCTATAACATAAGCATCTTTCGCCTCACATTTCACATCATCAAACCCGACTATGAATGAATATAATGCTTGAAAATATGAAACTTACTGGCAAATTGCACACAAATCTGTTCTAGCTCAGGAATTTTTATTTTATTTTATTTTTTTTTTTTTTAACTCTTAAAAATAAGAGTGTAAAGTGTGTGCAGAGGAGGTGTAAGGCTGGGTTACATCAAAGCATTCACACCTAATTCACTTTTTATCTCTGTATATTTTTAAACTGTAGTAGATGCGGAGACAAAAAAAAACATGTTCATTGTCTTTGCACATTCTGTCCTCATTTTGTGCTTACAGCTCTCTCTCTCTCGCTCTGTCTCTCTCTCTCTCTCGCTCTGTCTCTCAGCTTTACCTTTTAGGAAGTTCTATGGGCGTCGCTGAAAGAAAAGGTGTGCTTTAGTCTTTACAGGTATTTGCCAGTCATCAACATACTGTACATGACACGTTAGTGATAAATAATGATAAATAAAAAAAAACAGTATATTTTTAAAATAAGCCAAACATTATTAGTCCAGTTTGACCAAAAATAAATTTTAAAACATTTAAAGATTAATAATCAGTGGCCGGTGATGTGGTTTTTCTGATGCGCTCTTAATTAGTAACTGTGTCTCATTAAACATTTCCATACTGTATTGTCTGATATGATCTCTGAAGTGCACACTACTTGTGGTGAAAAGCTGCAGTTTTTTGAATAGGGACCTTCGGATGACCCTCGAAGGAATAAAAGGAAGATAAACACACACACACACACACACACACACACAGGGGTCACAGGTACCACTTTATACTTAATTAAAAATGGCAGGACGATATGAACGGATCACACACACACACACACACACACACACATGGCTATGTTTAGCTAACCCTGCTGCTTTAGCTCTCGTGCTGATTAAAACCTAGCGTTATTAGTGTGTGTGTGTGTGTGTGTGTGTGTGTGTGTGTGTGTGTTGAGTCAAAAATGCCGGATATTAACATTGTTTTCTTTTAATTACTTTTTCATTTCCCGTTGTTAACAAAGTGAAAGTGTGTACTCGCCGTGTTAGCTAAACCGTAGCAAAATTAGCGAAGTACTGTTTCTGCTGTCACATGCCATAATATCCTGGAGTATTTTATTAAAATTAACAATTATATTATAAAATATTACAAATTTCAAGAGACACAAGACTAGTACCTGGAAAAAAATATGAATTGTAAAATATTTTTAATTTGTATAAATTATTTGTACTAACTTAAAATATTTTAGATAAAATTAGAACTTTACTGAAACTTCTATATTTACATAAAAGTTGCTGAATAAGAGTAAACTCCTCTCCGGCTTGCATCCTTTCTTTCTCACGCACAGGTAACACTCAATCCATTAACCTTTTTGCTTTCAGGCCAGACTGACTTTGTGGCTAAAACACATACACACACACACACACAACCCTAATCCATTTTTTCCCCCTTAATAGTAGCCGAGCGCGCGAGTGTAAAGGGCACCTCGCGCTCCTCTTGACATTGACTCTGTAATAATTGAGTCTTTTTTCTCCTCTTATAGAAATAACAATATCTCTCTTCTCTCTCCTCCTTCATCCATCCATCCATCCATCTTGCATTCTCTTTTCTCGGTGCGGTAATATGAAAGGCCGTGTGAAAGGCGCGGGTTGTGTTCCAATTGTAACGCAAATGTTATTCCGCAATTATCCGACGGGGCTAAATGTCAACCGCTTCAGGGGGAGGAAAAGAAATCTCTCTCTCTCTCTCTCTCTCTCTCTCTCTGACACACACACTTGCCAGAGTGTGTGTGTGGGTGTCGGAAGTCAAGTAAGTGTGCTCAATACACACACTTTCCGTCACTCTTTCTTCTTTCCTTCCTTCATGCCCTTACTCTATTTTCCCGCTTTATCGTGTCGAAACTGTTCCCCCGACTCTAACCCGATGGATGCTGGTGAGCGTGCACGAATATTAAGGAGCGTGCACGAATATTAAAGAGGGTGCACACATTCCTGCACGCTGAGGCCTTGCAATGATTGACAGCTGAATGAGTTGGGGAACACAAAGGAAGGGGGCGGGGCAATACTGGCAAGGAGGTCGAGCTAGCGTGGGAGTTTTACTGACACACACACACACACACACACACACACACACACACACACACACACACACACAATCAGTGACATTTACATCAGGATGTTCTCATGTCTACTGTCTGTACACTGTTCTACATTTATATGGCACAGTTCGCTAGTATCTAGCTAATACAGGTACAGTAGCACAGATTAATGGGGCTGATGGCGACTCTGTGTAGCTTGTACAGTGCTATCTAGTGGCTTGTACAGTTAGCTGGTTTCTAGCTAGTACATAACGAGTAGAGATGTAGTATCTGACATTGTTGTGGGCGCTTGTGAGTGTACATAGCTAGTACAATTAAATAATATATAGCTAGTAAAGTTTGTAAGTGTACATACAATAGTTAGTATATAGCCAGTGTGTGGTTCCAGATACTGACCCATCAGGCGATGGATAAGTCTCTGTGGCAGTTATTTATAGGGTCGGAATGCCCGACTTGATGCCCGATTATATCTGAGAACTGGGGGTGAAGGAACTTGATCAAAGCATGTAACATGTCAACCAAAGCACTTATTGTGTGTTGAACTGATTTGAGTGGAATGGTGCTCATCCATGTCTTTATGGACCCTTGCTTTGTGCCCTGGTGCGCAGTCATGTTGGGACTGGTGTGGGGTTGTATTTCACGAGTTGGGCTCGGCCCCTTACTTCCAGTGAAAGGAACTCTTAATTTCATGCTCCCAACTTTGTGGGAACAGTTTGGGGACGGCCCCTTCCTGTTCCAACATGACTGCGCACCAGTGCACAAAGCAACGTCTAGAAAGATGAGATTGGTGTGTGAAGAACTTGACTGACCTCAAGCTGATAGAACGTCTTGGGGATGAATTAGAGCGGAGACTGGGAGCCAGGGATCTCGTCCAACATCAGTGTCTGACCTCACAAATGTGCTTCTGGAAAAATGGTCAAAAATTCCCATAAACACACCCCTAAACCCTGTGGAAAGCCTTACCAGAAGAGTTGATGCTGTTAAACCTGCAAAGGGGGCGGGGCCAACATCATATTATACCCTATGGATTAAGAATCTGATGTTACTCAAGTTCATATACATGTTAAGGCAGGCAAGCGAATAATTTTGGCAATATAATATAGCTACTAAAGCACTCATGCTCAAGCAGAGACGGAAAGCGAACACAATATTGACGCTTTTCAGAGAGTGATGTGATGTGGATGGATTTTTTTTCCCTCATGGATGAGAGAAAGTAACAAATCCACCCCTAACTCCGCCCCTAACTCCGCCCCTAGTGTCCATATATGTCACAGTACCTTTTGTTACATGATTCGAATCCAGGCCTCAGTGCTGATTAGTTCTTATTCATCTTCTAGCTTTCAAAAAAATCATCAGTCACGATCACAATATCACAAATATAAAGAAAATAAATCAACATTCTTATTTTCCTTTTCAGGAAGTGGATCGGGATTAGGACGAAGCGACTTCCTGTTATGTGTTCGGGTAACCGGTTTGAGCGAAAAAACAGAACTGAGGACAAACCAGACACTGCTTCCACTCTCAAGTGTCCCTAGGAAGTGAAGACGAGCGTGGCTACACGATAACGCTCCCATTCTGATGCAAATTACCCAAACGCCTCTGATAATTACGTTACTCTGTCCTCCTTTTATTACCTTCTGTCCGTGATATTAAGTCATCCACCCCGGGCCTTGTTGAATTATAAGCTCTTATTGTCACGGGCACAAAACCTCGCCCTGCAAATCTGTGTACTTTTTTTTTTCTTCCTCCAAATATGTCTATATATTCTACTGCACGCTCCCTTATCAGCGCATGGATGCTATCCGCTTATCGCTGTAATAAAACTAAAGTGCCGGGCAGGAAATTGGAAGCGTCGTCGGACAGGAAATAACTGCGCTCTGTCATCATCTACAGGCCTGAACATGTGTTCATCTGCACAATGTCGCCTCTATCTGATGCGGCGGCGCTTTTCTTTTCTCTTCTTTTTTTTTTTGGTGCTGGGTCAGCGCTCTAGTCAGCGCGTAGTCATTCACTCGTCCTGCAGCCGTCACGGATTATTCTCCATCCATCTCTAGAAATTGGACTCGCTGTGACAGCTCATAGCAGGAAATATATAATCAAATATAATAATTTGTTATAAAATAGTTTACATAGTTTAATATACTGTATATATTTACAAGGATTTTATTTTATGGGTTTGTTTAGAAAATCACATTTTTTGAAGAAGAAGAAGAAGAAGTAAAAAAAACTGTCACATCCTGGTACTTACAGATGAACAAATCTCATCGGAAACTGCAAAGTGCATTGTGGTCCCTGTGGATGTGTCCCCAAAGGACAAAAAAAGAGGTCCAGAGACTTCCACGTGATCCATGCCTCACCTATATTTAATTTTATTTGAATATGAGTTTTCAGTTTAACCCCGCCCCCTTTTGGTAGTACGATACTATGATTGGACGCTGCGACGGTTACTTATTTACATATGAAGAGGGCGGCGAGATAAGAGGTGTAGATGACACAAGAGCGCCCTCTATCTGATAAGAATGGGAGAAATCTTTTTATTTTATTGCTTTTTTTTTGGTTTGGTTTATGAAACATTCCCAAATGAGACATTATGACTACATTATAAATATATTTCATATTTATATGATTTAAATTTAATCCTGAGCTGATTTTGAATGTTATTTGATGACAAGACGAGACATTTGTTCACACACACACACACACACACACAGAGTAAAAAGTCACTGACGGCGTGTCACAAATTCAGTCTATACAGGCAACAGTTATTTTTGATGGTAGTTTTTAAGATTAATGATCATCTGCTTGGATGAAGAGATGCATTTATTTTTGCCTTTAAATATAATTTCCTTTAACGTGACGTCCCGGCTTGTGTAATTTGGGGAATAATTCTTCTCCTGTGCTAATATTTATGACGCATTATAAGATGATATGCACGTTCTCGGGAGGTTGTGTGCCTGTGGCCGCGTGCAGTCGTACAGTACACGCGCTCAAGCTCAGGTTCGGTGTTGGCTTTGGTGAAGGATCGCGCGTCTTGCTCGCGGAGCCACATTTCCAAGCAAACGAGTTGAACATGTAAGTGTCGTGTTTATCTAGTAATTAATTGATTCAGTGAACTGTCTGTTTATTTTCTCTCCAATATGGTTCTTCTCTCTCTCTCTCTCTCTCTCTCTCTATTTTGCATGAGCTTTGAACAGCAAGGCACATAGGCAGACGTGCACGCGCGCTGGGCCCCCCGGCCCTCACTTCTAATTGCTGTAAATAGGAAGCAGAGGTGCGCGCGCTGACCTTGTTCTCCAGGGTGAGTGACCCCAATTAATCAGAAATCCTTCCGAGATGCTTTAAGCTAATAAATGGAGGCGGGTGAGATTAAAGGAGCGCTGTGAGAGCTCACACACACACACACACACACACACACACATGCACACACACAAAGTGTCCAGAGGCTGACTAGGGGGAAAAGGAGACATTTTCTTTTAATGACCTTTTAAACATTTTGCATGTCAAATTAGCCTTGAAGCCAAAGTAATGATCTATTAAACTCTCTCTCTTTTTTTATCCGTGTAAATACTGACGATTCACTCTCCTAATCCAGGCATTCAGTTCGGGAATTCCGTGCAGCATTAAAATTACATTTTAGCAGGAAAAAAAAAATAGGACGTAATGTAGATTTACATCCTCCATCAGTACAAATGTCTCGAGTCGTCATGTAAAAGTGGCGTAAATGTATACGGATAAAAATGAAACAGACGTCACCTCGGGCGAGAGAACCAGTTTGTTAATCCGGTTAAATGCTGCATGAGTCGTTTATTGGAGTATACAGTAGATCGGAGGCGAGCGCTGAGCAGCCAATCGGAGTTGAGTGTGTATTTAAAATTAACAAAATGATACAGAATGATTTAATTCGAGTCAAACAGCTATTTTTAGTTATAGTAATGATAATTTCTTATTCGCAGAACAAGAGGAACAAAACGGCCGGCGTGAAACCTGAGCAGGACTGAAAGATTAATGACCGAATGAATTATTGACCCCTGTTCCTCTGGAGCAGGCCCGGTGATACACCATGATTAGCATCACTTTTATTATGATCAGGTATTAGCCGCATCATCCGTCATCCCTCACCCGCCATAGCATTAATGTTACCGTAGAGTTTACACACGTTATCCAATTAGCACTGGAGTGGCCGTGAAGAAAACAGCCCATTGAAAAGACACAGGATCCCTTACTCGAAGGGAACAAACTCGATCCCTTATTCATGAAGCACCCGAGAAAGCAACAGAGAGGGAGAGAGAGAGGGAGGGAGGGAGGGAGGGGGTGGAAAAGATAAGGCACCAATTAAAGGAGGAACAAAAATGTAACGGAAAAAAAACATGCAAACATACAAGCAAGATACAAAACCGGAGATGGCGACGGTACGGAATGAATTTGTCACGAACAAAAGGCTTAATTGAAGCGAACCTGTTCCTCGTCTGTCGCTGGCACATCAGCCATTCGGAAAGACGGGCCGATTCGCATTCGCCGTGAATTATTAAAGCTCTGGACCTCTCTCAGGAGAAGCGTCCAAACAAAAGACTCGCTGACACATGACTCGGAGCGTTGCAACACGCTAGTTTTCAACAGATAAGCAACTAAGGCTGTTTAACACTATTTGTTTTTGTAATCTTTCTTAATTCATTTAACCTAAAACATATCGATATACTGTATTACAAACAATTTATTTCTATATACTGTATATACAGTGGTGTGAAAAACTATTTGCCCCCCTCCTGATTTCTTATTCTTTTGCATGTTTGTCACACA
>JAQQZT010000033.1:1606030-1624849 GCA_030068275.1 Clarias platycephalus | reverse complement strand
ATGATGTAAAATGACTGTGTGATGATGTGAGCTGACTGTGTGATGATATGAACTGATTGTGATGATGTTTGCTGACTATGTGATGATGTGGACTGACTGTGATGATGTTTGCTGACTGTATGATGATGTGAACTGACTGTGTGATTATTGAGCTGACTGTGATGACATGAGCTGGCTATGTGATCTGAGCTGACTGGGTAATTATTTGATGCGAATGTGGTACAGTTTAATGTGACTGTATGAATATCTGAGCTGACTGTGCAGTTCTCGAAAGTGACTATGTGATTGTGAGGTGGGTGTATGATGATTTGAGCTGATTGCATGATAAACACACAGCTAGCTCTGACCTTGCCCTACCTGTTAGCAAGATTTGCTTGGTGCGAAACTAAAGAAACAAACTTTGGACACCAAACTTGCACTACATATGAGGCAAAACCGTGTACATTTCACTGTTCCATCAACATACGCCTTCCAAGAGTTATATTCTGGCCGTTATCTTCCAGTTATTGAGCTATTTTTCATACTTCTACATGTGCATGCAGAGATTGTGGGTGGGGGGTGCAGGGTGGGGGCAGAGAGACACACACGCCAGCTCAGAGGAACATTATTACGTCCCTCATTTGTTTTGCTATATCAGTGGAATGGGACACAGCCGGGCAGAGTATCTGTTACTGACAGCGCCGGCTGATAAAAGTTCCCCGTTATGAATAATGCTAAGTATATTACTCACTGACACGCCACAATTCCAATTTATGCACCGCGACGGGCGCAATTTATAACTTTCAATATGCAAGGATGTGGCAAGTCGTTCGAGGAAGATAGTGCAAACGTGTATACCTGGCGACTCTGTGTGTGTGTGTGTGTGTGTGTGTGTGTGTGTGTGTGTCCGTGTTTGGGTTTATTTCCTGTCTTGTGTGTGTGAGTGTATGTTTAGTGTTGTGTTTATATGTTAACTTAAATATCTGCAGTCGTTAACTAATCCATGATGTCATCAAAACAGATTACCTAGCTAACGTTACACTAGCTTAGCCAGTTATATAGCTTATTATATAGAAAACATGCAGACAAGTAATTCCTTAAAATCACGTTGCGTGACAGAATGAATGAAAATCTCACACCGGAAACGAAGGACACATGATGGACAGCATCTTTTTGAAAAAAAGACAGTAAGAGTGAGAGGCGCTAAAAAGGATTAAATGAAGAATTAGCTCCCATTACATGGGCCTCAGTTCTCTCAGAGGCCCTTGGTCTTAAAGTGAAGGGGACAAGAATTGGACGTAGCAGAGAGGGAAAAAAAAGAGAAAGCGAGTGAGTATAAGAGAAGAACCTTTTATATTTTTTTGTTCCAAAGCTTCTTGAATGGATTTGTTAAAATGGCACGGTTGATTTATGCTAAGCAGAAAAGGAGCGAGAGGGCCGGGAACATCGCCTCCACTCGCGCTTTGATGCTAGGTGCCCAGTGAAAGCAGTGCACCCTCTCCTCCTCTATCCATCCCTCCACACATACACACATGCACACTCTTTCTCTGCCACACAAAGATAATCAGGTTTATGTAAAGTGTGTGTGCTCTTTTGACAGTCAGGCGCTAGCTCATTAATTCAATCGAGCCCGACGCCATTGTTCGGCAAGTGTTTGAAATGCGTACGGAGGAGGAGGGGGCAAAAGGAGGAGGGGGGAGGCGTAGACAGAGATGGTTCTTCCCTTAATCCTGTCAATCACCACTAACATTTTTCTCGCCGTTGCCATGGGCCGGGGTTCAAAGTTCATGAAATCACCGTTGGCGAGCTAACAAAAAGCGTCGTTCAGAGGAGCTCTACATTCGCCTGTAGTAAATGTAGACAAGGTTTGGACACTATAGTGGCCCTAGAGAGAGCAAGTGAAGGGAGGGAGGGAAGCAGACAGAGAGAGAGAGAGAGAGAGAGAGAGAGAGAGAGGCAGGGAGCGTTTAAAATCCAAACACCCCGAAAGAAAAAAAACTTGACCCAGGAGGCTCTGGGAAAAACCTGACGAATAGAAAGAGCAACGTCCTTTCTTTCTGAGCACAATGAACTGAGACGACTGAGCTCCCGTACGCTCACAAACAATAAATAAATAAATAAATAAATAAATAAATAAATACATTTTCAAAAGTAACTTAAAATTTAAACTGAGAGTTTAATGTCAAAAGGAATGTTCAGCACATGATTCCAGTGACCTCAGATTTGCTCATGTTTACAAAAGTATTATCGCTGTACTCCAATATACTGTACAGTATAGTCAGTTATATATTCAATACTAATACTGTAAATACTTTACCAACTGCTCATTATATATATATATACACACATGTATACACACAGAAGAAAACACTCTCATAGCTCAAAATGTGTACTTTTATAAATTTACAATCATTACTAATTCTGTAAAATGACAGATATATCTTGTTTGTTCATCACTGTACTGTGTATTGTCTATATACTCGTTACTGTACAGTAGCTGCAGGGTACAAAACTGCATGTCCTCAATAACGCTTTATAAACCTTTGTGTAGTGTATATGCACCTAACATAATTGAGATACTAACTATGTGCTGTATATAAATAGTGTTTGGATTTATCACTACGTAAAGTTTTATATATGTATATATTTTATAAGATATGTTTCACTCTACTCTACATATACTTTATACCTTTATACATTCTGAATACAAATGACTAATACCACTATATTGCAGAGTATACTCGTGTTCTCACTACTGTACAGTGTAGACTTTCACTACTATGCTTTATATATATATATATATATATATAAATATATATATAAATGTCATACATGCCCTAGTTGATTAAACTTAAAAAACATGTGCTTATCTAAATAATCATGGCTCTGAAATAATCTTCCTTCCACACTGTCGTCTTTTACTACAATCTGTACAGAGTGACCTGTCTGATCTGATCATAACCGAAAGAACAAGCAGTTCTGCTAATTTCCTTCCTGCACTAACACGTACACAAGTGTGTAAACTCTCAACCCACTCCGATTTGTCTGTGTCTCTCAGCACGCAGCCCAGCAGTGACAAGACAAACATGGCTGCCATCTAGTTGCCAAAGTGCGAGCAACTGCTTCTGCCAATCACAGTCTCATTTCCTGAAATCAAGAAAGCAAGTTATGTAGAAATCTGTGTAAGCACCGTTCCAGTTTATCCGGAATCGTAAATTTAGGCAACGTTTTGGGAAGAAAGATTTAATTCTGAGCTAAGAACGGAAAACATGCATGTCCCATTTTTTAACCCATTTACTAGCTAATCTGGACTAAGGATGTAAAAGAGGAGAAGATTAAGCCATTGAGGCCAAGCTAGCTGCCTACGCATCAGTGCGTCCATTCAGCCAATTTAGCCCCTGTTTGTTTATTAGCACCTCGCTCAGGGTATTAGCCCTTAGCTTATCACTATACACACACACACAGAAACCCAGAGGCCCCACAATCCGATACAGGGCATCTGGTTCCCTGAACCTAAGGAGACAAGACTTAGCGGGTTAGCGATACTCTCTCTCACACATGCTGTGTAAACATGCTAGCTAACCTCTGTCTCCTCTCGCTCCAATTCATCCTGCCTAATCTCTACTATTTAGCATATATGCGTTTTGTGTGAGAAATACTGGCGCCCGCTATCTGATCCGCTCGCTGTCGTTTTTCTCTCTCTCCCACTTCCTCTTTGTCTCAGCGCTCCATATTACTTAAGCACTAATGGAATCGGCCGCCATATATCTGCCCGGATAAGTCGATACTATCAAAATGTCTCCTAGCAGAGCTACACATTAAAATTCAGAAAGAAAATGCAGAGAGACAAACAGCTCAGCGTAGGCTAAAGCAGGATATTTGTGCCTTTTTTTTTTTTTTTTTTTTTGGTGAGCATAATAGTAACATCTTGTTGCTAATACTTGGTAAGTTAGCAAAACATGCAACGAAAATTATTAATAGCTACCTTAACAAAAATCTAAATCTACATGTAATTTAAATAAACTAAATAATAAAATAATGAAAAATTATCTATATATTAACTAGCATAATGCTAATATGTATTTTAACAATGCAATTAAATGCGCAACTAAACAGACAATATGGTGACAGTTTTGGACTTGAGAAATGAAATTTGACACAAACTTATTCACTTTTGATGGAATAGAAAGCGATAAATTACACAGTATGCAGGAATTTTTTTTAATTGTGTGTATTGTTGTGGGGTCAAACAAATAGTTCAAAGTTTTACACAAGCACAACTGGATTAAGAAAATAATCCTAAATGTTAAGTACAATTGCAAATACTCCCCCTTGTGTGTGTGTGTGTGTGTGTGTGTGTGTGTGTGTGTGTGTGTGTGTGTGTGTGTGTGTGTGTGTGTGTGGCCCACTGTGCCCTCAAGGCGCACTGCAGTAGGGTCTCGATTANNNNACACACACACACACACACACACACACACACACACACACACACACACACACACACACACACACACACACACAGGCAATGGTGTGTTAACCCCATATAATTACAATGAGACTTTGTAATGCAATGGGGATGTCAGTCATGACAGTAGAAGCATGATGAATGGGCCTCGAGTATTTGCTACACTTAATTAATTTTCCACTGATCGTTTCATTATTATTATTATTATTATTATTGTTATTATTGATACTATTATACGTTTTATTTGGGAGAAAACTCTTCATATTAACATATCATCAGCTGCTACATATTAACTTTTACATCGATGTCTGTGTATGAATAAGACACACACAACAGTATGGAATTTACTACATTAGCACTCGAGTTCCCCTTCACGATGGGAGAAAATCATTTTCCTCGCTTAATAAAATCCACACGAGTCTCGACACTGCGTCCCGTTCTGGGCCATGTCCCGATCCCAGAGCTCGGCTTTATTATGGGCTCCCTTGCATGAATATGAAATTCTCCGTTGCTCACCCCATGATTCGCTTCCATGCAAACAATGGGCTGCTGTTTTCCCTTATTTTCATGTAAATGTCTCTATATAAGAGGAGACAAGTGTAATCAATCATCTGCGTGACAAGGTAGGAGGGCCCGCGTTATTGCTGCTTAGTAGCCGAGGGATCATAAAACAGGGAAATTGAAAGTGATATTTAATTGACACTGCCATTTCCAGTGCACGAGGGAGGGAATGAACGACTTTGCCACCTCCCACGCTGAGCGAGCGAGCGAGCGAGAGGGAGAATGAGGAGTCCAAACAAATTTCCTCTCAAACTGTGCTCTGAGTGAGTTGTCAATCTCAGCGCTGACAGGAAGAGGTAGAGAGAAAACTTGCGACAAACTTTTTAAATGTCAGCGCCTGCACATAATGGCTGATGCTCATGCTGTTCTGCAAGACTCGACAACGTTTTACTTATTCAAGAACCCATTATTGAAAACTGAGGTATCGCAGTGCAGTGATGGGGCCTTGTTTAAGAAATATATAGGCTCTGCCCTCAACACTAACCCGCGTTCTTTTTTTAAATGAATATGCTGTTCAGAAAACCTGAGTAAAGTACGTACTGTTTGGGAGCAACTCTCGCTGTTACATGAGTTGGCTCATAATGACTATAATAAACAGTTTCCCTAGCAGCGGGAAACATCGGAAACCACTACTAGAGCCACTTGAAAGACAAGGTACAAGTGGTACTGAAAATAAGACAAGACATTCCATAACATTTACCTCAGACATTTTTGTAAAACATTAATAAAGTACTTATGAAAAATTATAGAAATAAAAATTACAATTTCACAAGCTAGCGCATAGCTGTTACGATTTACCGTCCAGCCAGTATAAAGGCTCCACATGTACCTCAGATAAACTGGTAAAGCATGAATAAACACTTAATAAAAGACTGTACATGTACAAAGGAAATAAGAAAAAAAAACACTCAGGAACATAAACATTTGCCTCAGATGTGTTTGTAAAATACTTAGAGACTACTTATGAAAGACTAAATGATTAAAATTGTGTTTTAGCTAGTTTCTAGTAGACATTAAAGTTTTTATACAGAAATCAGACAATAAAAATACGACAAAGCCATCAGGAACATTAATATTTATCTCAGATCTATTGTCCAATATACTATCAAAAGACTATGCTACTGTAGCTACATTCTGTGACTAGCTAAAACAAGTACAGTAATACAGTAAATCTGACATAAGTGTCTAATGTTTACCTCAGATTTGTACAGAACTTATGAGCAAAATGCTTATAAAGGATTGTACAAGTAAGATTCTGATTCTGCCTAGCTAGCAAGTAACCTTTACAGTATATCTGAGGTACAGACAGCATAACGGCACAAGGAGTGGGGAAAAAAGACAGAACCACCAGGAACATTAGAATTTACCTCAAGACTAGAGGTGTTAAATTCTGATTCTGAACACATAGCAGATAAATCTCATAAACAGAGAATGTAAAGGCATACTGATAAGGAAAACGAGACAAAAACTATCAGGAACTTCAATATTTACCTCAGGTGTAAACATTTAGAAAAGACTGTTGAAGAGTAAAATTATGATTTGACAATGACGTCGAAAACATGGCACGACCATCAGGAGCATTAACATTTACCTCAGATTTATTTATAAAATAAAATAATAAACAAGAATTTAAAGACCGCAAATGTAGAATTATTATACAGGTATGACTAATTAACAGGTAGCATGTACTGTATATCGCTTATACAAACACTTGAAACAATCCAGAACATTGACATTAACCTCACATGTGTTTGTTAAATACTGTACTAAGAGAACACTAGTAAAAGACACAGTTACATTGTGATTTATTTATCTGCTAGCAGCCATTAATGCTTTTCACAGACAACAGACCGTTAAAAACAAGATAAAGCCAATAAGAACATCAACATTTACCTCAGACATGCTAGCAACGTACTGTACAAAAGCAAGACGCTATACTAAAAAAACAATCACTAAATAGTTAAAGTCAAAGTTGTGATGTGTTTGCTGCTATGATTGCTAGTTAATGAATGTTGCTAATGATTAAGCTATCATTTGTTAACCATTTCCCCAAATCTGTAGGTAAAACTTTTCATAATATTAAGTTAATTGTCATTACAGCCAGCAGTAACTCATGAATTTGATACTTGAGTACCACTAAAACAATTGCGGAATTTGTGAGTGCGCTAACAAAGTCATTACTCGGAGCTTAAGTATGATTTTTGACACAGAGATGCTAAACAAGAAGTTGGGTTTTAAAGATAGTGGTTACATTAGAGCTTTCAAGATGTGATCTCTGAAAGAGTCAGTATTAGCTAAAGCACTAGGAGAATTCTCCTGTTTTCCAGTTCTGCTGCGTAAGTCTAGAATCAGGTTGATTTAATTGGGTGAAATTAATGATCATCATGCAGAGACCTTTGAATGTCCAGGTCCCCGGTGGTTGTCCACCTACACCTCCTTAAAACAGACTGAACATGAAGAATTGGCATCAAATGTTGAGATTTAAATGCCACATTGTTGGGATTGGTTTAGCGCTACAGTGACGAGAAGCAGCAGTGTCAGCGCGTCTGGTCCAGACTAGCTCGGCCATTTAAAAGCACATTAATCACCACCCAGTTTATAAATCAAGCAGGCGAGTGATTATGAGGTCGCTCTGCCGCAGAAGTACTTAACCAGTCGCCAGATCCGTCCTTTTCTCCTCGGGCCAAACGATTTATCATCATTCTTCCCCAGTGGCACAATGGAGCTGACAGAGGGGGGTGGCTGAATGTTAAGCAACGTATGGCGCAGAGAGAGAAAGAGAGAGAGAGATGTGGAGACGACAAGGGCCTCTTCAATTCCCTAACCACTTCCACTTAGGCTTCTTAAAACCCACAAGGCTCCTTTCACTCTGAAAAGGCACAACATCTTAAATGATTTGTGGCTTTACAAAGACAAATGCCTTTTTTCGATGGCTCCTGAGGTTAGTCTTTAGCACGTCTGGCATCAACAGCGTAGCCAATAGTGACCATGCTAGGAAAAAAGCTCCAAGTCAAGTCTAAGGGCTTTCCCTCATCATTATCATCAACTTTTTTTAGAATTTGAATCAGCAGTAGGAGATTGTACTAATAAAGAAGCTTAAACCTCTCTGTCCTGAAGAATTCAGATATCTTAAAATTACAGAGATAAGTTATAGCTTTATCACTGTTGTATACAGTACAATGCATTGGCACTGGAGACTCCTTTCTTAAATGTCTAGTAAATATCGAATATTTTACTTTTCCTGCATTATTAATTTAATTTTATTGTATTTAGTATTTAATATTAAGAATGCGTCTCTTTTTTTTATCACAGATTCTCTGAAGTACTTCCTGTCCGACTTTTAAACTCCAATCGATGTCTTGTTACCGCAACGGATGAAGACATCCGTTTCGTTTCACTCCACATTTCACGATAAATAAAGAAAAAAAATCAATGAGATCGACGGCGTGTTGACGTGTCTAACAGGAAACGAGGAGGCGAATTCCCCGACAGCCAATTGCCTCATGTGACAGAGGGAAGAAGATCTCGTCTTAAGTGAAGGAGACACTTTCCATTACCCGCCACCTCTCTCAGCAGAATCGTTCGGCCGGCCTCGCTAAATCGCGCTCTAAGAAGTGTAATGATGTGTAATAATATTCTGTCAGCATGAAGCAAGCATCCTGGGGGATGAAGGAAAGGCCAAACCCTTACTAGAATCTAACAATCCAACCGAACGCAGCTCGAATCTGCAAAAACGCAAAGCAGCTGTTTGTTGAACAAATGTAACAAACAGGTGTTGCTACAAGATAGACGTAGTTTTGCGTAATTTTATCAGTCTAGCGCTAATCCTCGGTGAAATACAGTTAGCGTTAGCAGTTGAGGTGTTATGGACGTCCCCTAATCCGCACTAAGCCTGCCGAGATGCCCTTAATCCCCTCCAACTTCAACAGAGGAAGTGCAACTATATTCAATTTTGACGTTTGCCCTGGAGGATAGTGCGTATGGTTGTGCCGCACCTTCTGTCGAAGCTAAACGGCTTCATGCTCCTCAGCAGGAAACTTTACAGGTGAACAAAAATTAAATATAATCTTTCAGCTAAATGAACAACCTTAAAAAATAGGTTTTAAAAACAAACTTTTTACACAGAACTTAGCTATATTTCCCATGTAGCAAACATTTTTAGTCATGGTTATGACTACTTTTCACTTTCATTCAAAAAGAAATGTCTGGATAAATGAAAAAACTAACTAATAAAATGCCATCACATTCATCCGGCATTTCTGCTAATGTACTTGATGAACATTTACTTTGTTTTAAACCAGTTTCTTTAGTTAAAATAGTTGGAAATAAATAAACAAACAAATATCATAAATTAATACATTTATAAGGAATTCATGAACTGTGAAAAATGTTTTAAAAATATTTTAAGACCTCTTGACACTTGTAGAATAATTTTTTTGCACCTTAGTCAATAAACATTATTGTTTATGAATAGCAACAAAAAAAATCTAAATTAAAATTTCTATTAAACAAGATGTTTGGTTAAAAAGCAAATTTAAATATAGATAATTAACATTTTCTGTAAATGTAATCAATAAACATTTTTAAAAAACATTTTATTTTCTTTTGCATAATTTTGCATAAACCCATATGGCATTCAAGATTTGGGTTTAATAGAACTTTTTGTTTAACTGCTACATTTCTACGTTGAAGCTAAATGAAGACCCTCAACAGAAAACTTCAGAAATAAATATTATTATTATAATTATTATTATTATTGATCTGGGAGCATTTTAAAGATGATGTTTTGTCCACAATTTAAAATAAATAAAGAACAAAAAATCTCAATCATTTTAAGTCACATATTTAAAAGAATGTCATTATATCAAATTATATTATATCTATCACTTTTCTGAAAGAGTGAATAAAATGTATAAAATTTTGTTTTGTTTTATGTTTTGTAGCTTTACCATGTGCTTTACTCACTTCACTCACACAATTATATCACAATATTTTATAGCTGAAATTACATTTTGATTTTGCTTAAATATACCAAGGAGGGTTTTTCTTTACTAATTAGATTTTAGCTTTCACTTAGGAATAATAATGAAATAATAATAAAAAATACTGCTTGTCGTCAGACGCATAATTGAGTATAGTGTTTAATCTACAGGGTTACAGTATTTTTTTAGGGTTTGATGATGCTGTTTTGTCATTCTGTTCACTTCCAGAGCGCCGCCTTTATCTCTGACACGTGTAATTTATGAAAAATAAAGCACTAGCTATTCCGCTATTAATACTTCATCACAGGCTCCAGTAGAGCAGGGAATCAGCCACCTTGACTGATTACGTTATCATTTTTTAGTGTACTGTTTTGCATAAAAATGCACAAGGCCTTTGTGTGAGAGGGAACCATCGTTCAGACAAAAGAACGGTTCTTGTGGTAGTGGAGGTTGTGGTGTTGTTTATCTAGAAAGACAAGTCTTGCTGATATTCATTAGCTTTTCTGTGTGTGTGTGTGTGTGTGTGTGTGTGTGTGTGTGTGTGTGTGTGTGTGTGTGTGTGTGTGTGTGTGTGTGTGCAGACATGCACATTTTCCTATTAAATGAAGTTGTTAAAAATTGTGATGACAAATAATGCAGTTTTGTTCTAAAGACTGTGAATGAATGAATTGATGAATAAATGAGCAAGGTGACGGGGTGATCAAACTGTTGTTTAGTTCTCTATATTTGCAGCTCTGATAGGACTAAGATTCCATGAGAAACCTCAAAATGATTCCGTCTACCTTGGGTCTTTGAAGCAGAACATGATGAATGTGTTTATTGTTCTTCTACACAATCCTTTAAGGTTCTTACAACCTTTAAGTCCTTTTTCTTCAGTTGTCTTTTAGGCTTGTCTTCTGATTCTCACAAAATTTCAAATGTTTCTGTTGAGCTGGAACCCCTGAGGAACGCTGTTTTTCCACTATTTTTGGAGAAAACAAAAAATAGCACCTACTGTATGTGCATTTTTGGTCTCTCTAGGTAGCTCTTTAAAGCTCTAAAGGTCTAGGGTAGAACCCCTCCACAAGGCTGCTCATACCTTGATGAAACCTCTTCTAGAAGAGTTTTTTTTTTTTACTTATTTGCTCCCCCATGTACAGTATTTCTATATAAATGCTTTCACTGAAGTATAAAACAATTCCACTGTAAGTAGAACCCTTCTAGAATCAAAAAAGAAATCAACATTAAATGCCCAACAAACCCTTTCTTAGAAAAATCTAGCAGCCTTTTATCATCCCTATGGGGACATTCTTCAGATCCCATGTTTTAAAATGGTTTTAGAAACCTTGCACCATTAATGACCCCATAGAAAGCTTAAGCAGAATTTTGGAGGAACCTCTAGGAATTAGGTTCAGTCTATCACAACCACGATTTCCTTGATTGTCCTTCATGAGGGATGTTAAAGGTTTACGGGAAAAACCATGGTGTAAGCCAAGGTTTGCCTCGTGGGGGACTACTGCAGAACCAATTTCTTTTGTTATCAAAATAGATCTTCCTTAAAACCTTTGTGCCATGATCCATACAAGGTTGTGTGGATAGAACCCTACAGAAGAGCCTTTTATTGGTTCCTGCTCTTTGTCTTAAAGTAAAAATAAAAAAAGCAGAGAGCTGTTAACTGCCCAAAGAACCCTTGAGGAACATTTCAGGGAACCGTTAAAAGGAGGAAATCCAACCTTTGATGGGGTCTCTGGCTGTCCAGCTTAAAGAAGTTTTAATTAAAGAAAAAATAACAATAAAAATTTGAAAAATCTGTGTTATTTAGTTTGTCCTTACAAAAACATGCTATGTCTAGAAATTAAAGTATAACCTTGAGGTGAAAAAAACAAGGAATTCTGAGGAATACTGTGGTCATGGAACATCTCGTTACTGCAGCCTTGTACATTGACTACACTGCGTTGAAAATAAAAGTGCGTACGAGTGTGAACAAAGAAGGCAATGCAAAACTAACACTATGTGTGTGTGTGTGTGTCCCGAACGTAACCACTGTTGTGTGTTATTACACTCAGGCTAAATGAGAACGCGTCTCACCCTGGCTGCTTGTTTGATCATAAATTGTGTGGTGTGATGACTTGTCTCCTCCACTTTTCCCTCCCTGGTCAGGGCAGATTTAAAAAATAAAAAATAAATAAATAAAAAAGTACCGGTTCCCAGCATACCATTAGCATATATATGAGATTTGAGACATTTTCTAATATTCTTGGGCAGAACTCATCTGTCAGCGGCACTGATGAATTATAAAAGGCTTGTTTAGGAGGCGAGGAGCTGCGATCCCTCTTCCTCCGCGCCTTACACACGTAACCTTTTACAGAGAAGAACTACGTTAAGCCGTTTTAATAAACAACAGAGTCACGCGTGTTATTACCAAGGCGTCGCTATACGTCTGAGATGCGTCTCCATGCCCCGACAGAGCAGTGCGAAGTGAGCACTACAAAAACGCACTACTTAGGGGCGTTAATTTGAGTGAGTCGTGTTAATCACATTTTCTCATACCTGTTTGACACGTTTTTTTTGTTGTACATCTTCCATAATATTAACAGGTTAGCATGCTCACAACTAACATTTTTAGCACAGAAATATCCATAATTAAACACTTCAGGTATAGAAATATAAACCCATGGTACATAGTTGGAGCTTCTATTGCCATTTAGGACGATTCTACACAGCACCCCACAACAGAGAGTTTCAAAACCAAAATGTTTTTTTGACACTAAGAATCCAAATCCCCCCCAAATGTTAACCTCCTGAAAGGTTTTGGTACTAGGAGAAAAACAAAAAAACAATTGTGAGCAATAAACTAAATTGTTACTCCATATTTACCCAGGGAACTTGGTTCTTTAAAGGTTTGTTTAGTAGTTAAATGTTCTTAGCTTCGTAAATGAGTTCTACCTCTGGCAGGGTTTAGTTACTAAGAACAAAATAATGATGATTGTTTTGGAGTTTAGAAGAAAAAAAAAAAACAGTGCATGAACTTTGTATAAACAGTACACCATATGATAAATTTCAACCAATCCCAGTCAATTCCATCCAATCACAGCTAATCACAGCCAATTCCTGCTATATTTACATAGCCAAAAAGTCAATCCCAGTTCAATTCTAGCTAATCCCAGCCAGTCAGTCAATCCCAGTCTATTCACAGACAATCCTATCTAATCCAGCCAATCCCAGTCAACCTCAGCCATTCACAGTCAATCCCATCTAATCGCATCTAATTACAGCCAATCTCAGTTAAGCACAACCAATCCTGTTTAATCACAATGTCAATCCCATAGAATCCCAGCCAATCGCACTCAATCCGATGTAATCACATAAAATTACAGCCAATCATAGCCAATCACAGCTAACCCTAGCCAATTACAGCCAATCCCATCTAATCCAGGGGTAGCTCAGTGGTTAAGGCATTGGACTACGGTTCGGAAGATCCCAGGTTCAAACCCCACAACCACCAAGTTGAGCAAGGCCCTTAACCCTCAACTGCTCAGATGTGTAATGAGATAAAAAAAAAAATTTAAGTCGCTCTGGATAAGAGCATCTGGTAAATGTAAATGTAATCCCAGTCAATATCATTTAATCTCAGCCAATCAGTCAATCCTATCTAATCACAGCAATAACATCTATTCCCAGCCAATCCCACCCTATCACTTCCAATCCAATCTCATCTAATCACGGGTAATTCCAGCTGTCCACTGCACTCAGTTTTTCTATTTGTCTATGTAGTTATTTATATAGACGGCCTGTACTGTACGCATAATTATTTTGTCCTGAATAATTTTTTTTGTGTGAACATCAGCAATCCAAAATCACAAATCCAGCCAATATTAGAGATCCAATATGGCTGCCATTAACGATCTCAGGGTTTTACTCTGTTTTTCCCAGCATGCATTGTCATGTTACAGTGAGACTGCTGAAAAAAATGAGGTTATTAGTTTTTTTTCCGAAGCTTTGTTTTGTTTTTCAATCCTTAAAAAAAAAAAAAAAGTCTTGACAACACAGAGACGGCTATCCTTCGGTCTGCGGAAAAAATAAACGCTGTGTTAATTAAAGCGAGCAAAAGGCGCAGCGGCCTGTGTCCTAAATTAATTGCTTTCCATTAGAGTCAGTGGTGGATGTGTCATTAACCCTGTTGGACATTCTCCTTACATTCAATTTCCTTACAGCTCCAGTTCGACTCCATCATCTGGCTTTGTTCATTAAACAAGCAGCGGCCTGGATCCTATCCTGACCCGAACCCGTGACTTATATCCGGACCTCCTGGTGTTACGGCGTTCCTTACGCTTAATATCGGTGTCAAAAACAACAACAACAACAGACGGATTTGCTGTTAATTGAACGAGCTTAGAAATCAGCAGCGTGTGTCTTCAATAACAACTTTGACTAATGATAATAAGAGAAGAAAAGGAAGCACACAATCACACGCTCTCAGTTTGCACGGAATGTCATTACACAGAATAATCGAGTTTGCCTGCGTAGGGATTTTATTTGTCAGAGCAGGAAATGTCTTGTGCAGATATACACTTACGTACACTTTTATTTATTTATTTATTTATTTATTTGCATCAAATGAGCACGCGCAGCCGCCTGTGTCCCATCTCGGCAATTGCATCTGGATTATTTTACATTTTGATTGAAATGATGTCATGGGCAGATAAAGGCCCGCTGCGGCTGCGACGGCGCTCATTGTAATTGAATCAGTGCGAGTTGTTTTAGATGTGACGTCCAATGCATAAAAGATCCACTCTTGTTTAACACGCCGCTGATTAGATCACTTTAAAATGGCAACAAAAAAAAAAGAAACAAGAGTGCACGAGCATCTCCATAGAATAGCGCTGGAATAGATAATGCATAAAAAATGCAGCCGCGAGGCCTTCTGTCACGCGCCACCGTGTGCACACGTGTGTGTATGTGTGTGTGTGTGTATGTGTGTGTGTGTGTGTGTCACTCATCTCTGTGCATGCACCATCTGCTCAGCTTTCCATGTGTGACCAAAAGTTTCAATAAATAAATTTCACGTGGTGCGGGAAGCCAGGTGCTTTCGCTAGTTTGACTGACAACACTTAAATAACAGCTAATAGGAAAAAAAATGTAAAAAAGCCTCCACGCGCTGCACTCACACTCCTCAAGCACCGATGGAATTTAAAGCAGGCCCATATACACACACACGCGCGTGCGCACACACACACACACACACACACACACACACACACACACACTTTGATTGCAAACATGTCGCTACAGCACACGTGAAGATGATACACATCTCACGCGATGATATCACTTCTCTCAGAATCATCTCACAGATGTGACACGGTGATGTGGAGTTTAATTTCATCCACACGCTGATAGACAGAACATTTCTGTGAATAAATAAATAAATAAACAAGCAAGCAAACAAACAAGGACATATTTCCGGTCTTGCCCACATTAATACGGCACACAATTGGAATTACATTTTGTGTTTTGACGTAATTATGAATATCTTTTCCAATACTGCTAATCTAAATGCTGCAATGAGCACACCAGGCCAGCGGGGGGCGAGGTTCAGCCTATCAACCAGAACTCGTGGGTCGGAATCCCAATGACGTCATGACCAGGGCCCGTATTCACAAAGCTTCTTAAACCTAAAAGCTAGTGATGAAATTTTAAGAAAATTTTTAGAATTATGACATTTTCTTAGAATTTCCCTTTAAATTTAGGACTAAATCTTAGTAAACATAAAAATGATTCACGAAATATCTTAGCCCTCCTACAGCTCCTAAAGTAAAAATTGTTAAGAGTAGAGAGGAGGACTTTTAAGAGGCTTAAGGGTTTCTATAGCAGAGGACAAAATGGCGGAAAGAAGAAATATTCTCCAAACACTGAACATAAAGCTAAAAGTAAACACTGCTCTTCTGCCCAATTTGGTTTTCTTGTTCTTTTACTTCCTTCCATCATTCTTGGATTGTTGACCACATACCATCCAAAAGTGCAACTTAAGTAGACTGTCAATCATGTAAATTAGTAAAAGCTGGACCATTTTGCTCCCATCAATCTAAAATGGATTGCAAGTAATAAAATCAGTATGATAAATAAATGTAAGAACTTAAATATAGTAACTACTGTGTGGAAATTGGTTGCTTCAAAAGTTTGTTTTAATTAACTTTAAGATGTTTAGCCCAGAACAGAAACTTTGCATAAAGTAGCCTGTAGTCATGATTATATAATTTTTTCATGTACAAACATTATGATTTTACTGTCTATTCTATTATCATATATATCATATATTCTATTTTCACAAATAGCGCATTTTAAGTCCTTTACAGAGGCCAGCGGTTATTTTTATTAACCAATCACAGTCCTTGAATTGCTGCATCATCCATAGCAACGGGGTCAACCACACCCCCTCATCAAGGTAAAGGTTTTTGTACTCTACTTACTCAGTGTTGCTCTCAGAAGTTTCCTAAATCACTTTTAGTCTAGGACTCCCAGCTAGGACTTTTTAGGCTAAGATAGGAGCTCTCTGAGAGAATTCTAAGAAGCTTTGTGAATACGGGCCCAAGAGTGGGAGGGGCTTATGCTGTCTCTCTTCCCTGTCAATCACATTAACCATAACAAATCGTGAGTCCGAGTTCTGAAAGTCTGACGAAAACTGTTAAGCTGCGTGATCGAATCAGTGATGTCATCATTGTTACTCAGGCTTTCGATTCCCAAAATGAAAAAAATGACTACACTTTTTATTTTTTGACATTTGTAATTTTTTGATGATGTAAAAATCGTAAAACTCTAAATAAAAAGGGTAAAAAGGGTTGCTTCTCGAGCTTGATAAGCGATCCGTCAGTTTTAGTGAGCAAACCTCATTGTTGTTCCGCGACGAATGTAAGGATTTTGTGTAATTTAGCAACAAAATGGACTTGACCCCTTTTTTTGGGTCAACAATCATGTAAATAACTAAATGCTACCCATAAATATGATTCAGGTGGCGGATGACATAGACACAGCACCCACGCCCACACACCACCAGCCCACCCCTTCCCACCTCCTGCTCATACGGATAATAGCTTTATTGTGGTGTAATTACTAAATAAAAAAAAACTAGCTTTACTCTGTTTCAGGGCGCAAAACGTTGCAGCACGCGGGTCAATTGCAGCCGGGACAGTGGATAATGATTAAATCATTAAAATTTGGTCTACGCTTCGGCGGAGCGTGGAGAAAATTAACTTCCCTACTTCGCCGCCGAACATGAAATAATGATTTTTTTTTTCCTTCCCTGCTCGGTATAATTACAAAGCCCAACATCTGATAGAGTCAGCATCCGCGGGGGATTATCACATGCATGAGCATTAGACCTCATTACCAGCTCCGGCTGCAAAATTATTACATCTTGTAATTGGACGGTGAGATTTATACACAGATCGGGCCCCTGCGTTCGCCGTAAGATTGTAATTACAGGCTTGGCTGCGTCCGCTACTTATCAGCGCGCGCAGGAAACACGCGCGGGGAGAAAGAGAGGGTTTCATTAAACCGTTGCACCCTATCAATGGAGGACCCCGACTCTATTTATTAGGCCCAAACGGCCCTGTTTGCCGTGTGTGTGTGTGTGTGTGTGTGTGTGTGTGTGTGTGTGTGTGTGTGTGTGAGTGGGGTGGTCTGGTGTTGCCATTTATTACCAGCTGACAAATGGGATTTCATTTATTTAACCTTGGCGACGAAAATGTATAAACAAGCCGTCCGTTTTATGACTCGCGAGTCAGCGGCTCAATTACGGGAAAAGGCTAAGTGAGTGTTAAAGCACCCATCTGCTAGCAAATGATTTAATTTGTTACTCAACACTTTGCTCGGGACGACGGGGAAAAGAAATAAACCCGGCTCACGTAAGAGCATGGAGCTAGTGTTAAAGACGCTGAAGGTTCGTTAAATTGCGACTCATTTTTGTGTGACGTAAATTGTTATATTTAATATCTTTCAGACGTATACATCATAGCCTTTTGTTTTTTATTGTTTCTTGACATTAAGTTGTAGCTTTGCGATGTCCTTATTATGTCCTCAAGATGGCGGAAAAACATTAAGCAAATCTCAAATTTACTTTCTTTTTTTTTTAATTCTGCTGTAAAGTTAGAATCACTACAAAACCCACACAGCACCATATCAGAGCATGCGCTTTTACTACAACGCTGTGGTTTGTCTTTTAGGCAAACTGCTCTTATTAAACAAACAAAAAAAAAATAAAAAAATACATCGAGCTCCGCCTCCCAACCAATCAGAATCCAGACCTCGTCAGCGACATGATGTAGCCAAACTTAAAACACATCATCATAATTTTTGACATCCAACGTAATCCTAAAGGAAAGAACGCTGATGCAAAAATTCTGACCAGCTGGACTAGCTAACTTAAGCTAGCTCAAACGATCTGGTTAGGGTTTCAGATGACATGCAGTGCAGTGCGTTCTGGGTAAAATCTAAAGAGTGAAGATCAAAAGCTTAAGATCAAATTCTTCAGGTACGTTCTATGTGTTCGCGTTTTGTCAGTGCTACAGCCACTAGGTGGCGCAGCGTTTACGTATACAGTAGCTAAACATATTGAGTTTTGCGATGTATTATGAGGAATCCTGCCAGTAGAGAGGGAAGCACAGGTCATGTGACCATTTTAGGGACGTTTGTCTGCCTGAGTAATTTATAATTAACATTTTAGTCAATCGTTTGAACAGAAAATCTGTTGCCATTTTGCCCAACTCAACTGTGTGTGTGTGTGTGTGTGTGTGTGTGTGTGTGTGTGTGTGTGTGTGTGTGTGTGTGTGTGAGTGAGTGTGTGTGTGTGTGTGT
>JAQQZT010000033.1:1544292-1569036 GCA_030068275.1 Clarias platycephalus | reverse complement strand
AATGTAGAAAATAAATCACTAAACAAAAACAAAGAAATTTGCAAGTGTTCTAAAACTTTTGAACGGTAGTGTATGTAAAATGTATGGATGCAGCCCTGGCTCTATGATTCCAGGGCATCCGTATCCTGAATTACATAGACGACTGACTAATTCTGGCTCAGTCTTAGAAGCTAGCGCTTCGACATCGAGATGACATCCTAGCTCAGCGGGCACAGCTGTCTCCTGTACGTGTCGAATCTGTTCTCAATATCCTAAAGGAGATTAAGCTAGGCCAGAAAGCAACTTTTTACTACTTTCAGAGAGCGTTAGGTCTCATATGATATCCTTAGACCTTCTGCACATGAGATCGCTTCAGTTGTGGCTAAGAGCCAGGAGATTTCATCCAAAGGCCAATCCCCAGAGGCAATGAGGGTTACGCGCTGAGAGCTTCGTACCCTTTCTATGTGGTTCAGACCCCGGTCTTTGACTCTGGGTCCCACTCGTCGTGTTGTCGTCACAAGCTGCTTATGACAGACGCTTCCCTCACGGGCTGGGGTGCGGTCTTAGATGGCTGTCCAGCCCAAGGGATCTGGAGAGGTCATCTTCTCGCGTGGCACATTAGTTGCCTTGAAACAATGACTCTATTTCTGGCCCTGAAATACTCCCTCCAGCAGTTGAGAGGCTACCATGTCCTAGTGCGGGTGGACAACACTATGGTAGTCTCATAAATAATCGCCTGGGCAGACTGTGCTCGTGCCGCTGGGAAAAGCTAGCGCACCAGATTCTGCTTTGGGGCACAGGACAAGTTTCTGTCCCTCAGGATGATTTACATTACAGGGCATATGAATATGGGAGCAGACTTGTTGTCCAGGCAAACTGTGACACACGGGGTTTGGAAATCCCACCCCGAAGAAGTCAGTCCTCTCGGGAGTCCAGGCGAAGGTCCGTCAACAAGGCTTGCGCCTCGTATTGATAGCGCCCCGTTGGCGAGTGTGTGGTGTTCAGATCTAATATCTTTCCTTTGAGGAGGGAGCTTCTGTGTCAGGCGCAGGGGATGACATTCCATCCCCGGCCCGAGCTCATCTACCTTCACGTCTGGCCCCTGAGGGGGACCAGTGAAGAGAGGCTGGTCTTCCAGCCAGTGTAACTGAAACTACTGTATACTAAGTGCTAGGACTCCCTCCACTAGAAGAATTTATGCCCTCAAATGGAGAGTATTGAAAATTGGTGCATAGTAAAATAGGTAGACCCAGTCCGCTGCCAAATTGTTTCAGTGCTGTAGTTTCTACAAGAAAATTGACCTCAGGCTTA
This sequence comes from Clarias platycephalus, assembly GCA_030068275.1. Classification (NCBI taxonomy): domain Eukaryota; kingdom Metazoa; phylum Chordata; class Actinopteri; order Siluriformes; family Clariidae; genus Clarias; species Clarias platycephalus. The sequence continues at coordinate 1,567,746 of JAQQZT010000033.1, read as the reverse complement.
TGCCCTAGTATTCTCAGAACGTAAGTAGCAGCTACTTCGGCTTGTCATGTCTTTGCCCCTGGGCTGGTCAAAGCTATTCTGCATCCTCACCCCAACCATCTTCCGAAGGTTCCATTCTCAACTATGCACCCAGTCGTTTTCGAAGCCTCAGGAAAGACTTCACTTACTGTCTCCAGTTCGTGCTCTTCAGATTTACAGTACATCCACCGCACTAGCTAGTGACGTAAATCAGAGCAGGTTTTTATATGTTTTTATATGTTTGTTATATACCCTTCGGCTGCGGCCCCCACTAGACAAATTCTGTCACATTGGGTGAGAGATGCTATTCCCCTAGCCTATGAGGCATGTGGAAGACTTCGCCTCTAATAATTAGGGCCCATTCGACCAGGGGCTTGCCTCATTAATTGCTCTGGCAAGAGGCGTCCCCTTGCAGAAAGTGTGTGATCCGGCAGGTTGGTCCTCTCCGCACAGATTTGTCAGATTTTATAGTTGGATGTCCATGCAATTCTAGCATCCCAGAATTATGTCTGAGACCCCTTTGGGGGACTGTGCACACACTACACAACCCAGGGGTTGTAAAAAAAAAAAAAAAAAAAATTGCAAAATTTTAGAATTTAATTTTTTTGTTTGAGTAAATTACTATTTTTTATATATATATATATACACACTATTATATACATATATTGTGTATTTGTCTGTCTGGTTCAGTACATTGGACCACAATCATGGGGAAGACTGCTGACTTAGAAGATCATCATCGACCCCCTTCACAAGGAGGATACGCCACAGAAGGCCTGGAAGCGCTGGCTGTTTGCAGAGTGCTGTATCAAAGCATATTCATGGAAAGTTGACTGGAAGAGAAAAGTCTCCTAGGAAAAGGTGCACAAGCAACTTAAGAAGACTGTCAAGCACAGCCAATTCAAGATCTTCACAAAGAAGAGCATCACAAGAAGTGGAGTGAGGCTGGAGTGTATGAAGAGCCACCATGCACAGATATCTTAAGGAAATGGGCTACAGTTGTTGTGTATGTAATATTGAACCACAGACAATGTCAGAAATGTCTTACCTGGGCTAAGGAGAAAAGGAACTGGACCGTTGCTCAGTGGTCAAAAGTCCTCTTTTCGAGATAAAGTAAATTTTGCAATTCATGATCCCAGAGTCTGGAGGAAGAGTGCAGAGGCACAGAATCCAAGCAACCTGAAGTTCAGTGTGAGGTTTCCACAGTCAGGGATGATTTGAGGAACATCTGCCGGTGTTGGTCCACTTGAGTTTTTTCAAGTCTAAAGCAACTCAGCCAGTCTACCAGCAGATTATTTATGAAGATGCTGATTTCCCTCTTCAGCAGGACTAGACACCTGCGCATAATGCCAAAACTACCACTAAATGTTTTTACTGACCATGATATTACAGTGTTTGATTGGCCAGCCTGACCTGAAGCCAATAGAGAATCTATGAGTCATTGTCAAGAGGAAGATGAGAATTACCAGAAACTAAATATACAGATGAGTTGAAGGCTGCTATCAAAGCAATCTTATTTTCTACAATGCCTTAGCAGTGCCAGGGGCTGAAATGCCATGCTACACTGATGAAGTACAGTAATTCTTGCTAAAGAAGCCTCGACTAAGTACTCAGTGCATAAATAAACATAATTTTTCAGAATTTTTGTATTATAAATTATTTTTTGATTGATGACATTTTGTGAGCTGTAAGCCACAATCATAAAAATTACAAACAAAAAAGACTTTTTGAAATAAAGTACAAAATTTTTTCTTCTCCATGAGATGTAATTTTTTTTAGGTGCCCTATACTGTATATTAGTGAAGGTGTGTCCTGTGTGTATTTGTTACAGATAGGAAGGTATGGCCTGTGTTTTTATTAATTAAGGTGTGGCTCATATGTATTACTTACAACAAAGGTGTGGCCAGGATGTATATTAGTGAAGGAGATGTGGATTATGTGTATATTGTTGAAGAAGTTGTGGTCTTTGTGTATTGTTGCAGGTGGTGTGGCATGTGTGTATATTGATGAAGAAAAACTGCGAACTTCCAAGTTCATTAAGAACATCTAGAATATTGAGAAGTTTGACAAACCAAGAACATGAAGTACAAGTTGAGAGCATGAAGAAAGTCAATTAAAAAAATAAGAACACTGGGTATAACAGGAACATTAAGAACATAGTACGCATAGTACACTTTAGAACATTGAGAACATCACAGATTTGAGTGAAAAAAGTATCCTAAGAACACTGAGAATATTGAGACCATAAAAAAATCTAGACTCTTGAGTACTCAAAGAATATAAAGCACATTAAGAACTTTGAGAAACTGAGGACGTTATTTACACCACAAACATTGAGAACATCTAGAACACTGTGTACACTAAGAACGCTGAGAACATTGAGATCATGATCATATCCTTTCGACACGCACCTCTAACTCAAACACAATTTTCCCCTTTGAATGGTGTCAGGTGTGTGTCAGGGATATCAAAGCAAATTAACACGAACGGGGCAGAGGGGCATAGAGTTCACACACACACACACACACACACACACACACACACACATACACACACACACACGCCCTGTCTTCCCCTTCTTGCCCTCACTATTCTCCAGAACATGCAATCACCGCCCGAGTGAAAGGTCACATTTGCAATGCAGGTGACTGTACAGGAGGAAAAATGCAGGTAATTGGCTCTAATACCTTTCGGCATGATACTGTGATGGATGCAAAGCATTTTTTTTTTTTTTTTGGAGGCCAATTAAACATTCCCGAGGTCTGAGGAAGTCAGCGAACGCCGATCTGACAGCCGCCACCTTATTATCCGATCTGGAGGATAAAAAAGCCCGGTCAAATGAAACCACTTTTCATCAAAGTCGGGCTTGTTTGGCTTTTTCTTCAGGATTTTTCCTGTTCGCTGAGATGAGATGCTAATTAAAGCACGTCAGTGTTTCCTTCACAGTGATCTCACGCTAGCTCGTTCAGTGTCAAACCCACAACACGGTATGAGTAGCTTCATCAAAATCCTCACCCTCTCTCTCTCTCATTCTCTCTCACAGCAAAAAGTTAAACAGTTCAGCTAACTAGCTAACTTGGCTAGCTAGCAGTAGCTGAAACTGTTGGCAAATCTATAAAAAAAGAAAAGTTATTAACATTTCTAGTCATTTGTTATTTAAATTACTTTAATGCCAGCTTAACACTGAACACTTGTGGGCGTGTCCTATCTTTAATGCAGTGTTTCAGTGCTAGGCTAGTGCAACATCCACATCAGCTAGCTACAGAAGATACAGAAAACAAACCACAAGTTTGATTAGCAGATAACTGAAAATAAAATTCTGGTGACATCATACACTCTGTGCACAAAAGTATTTGGCCAAACCTGCAACAACATTGAATCCAAATACATAAACTTCAATATAACAGCTACTGTATAACAGCTTCCACGCTTCCACAAGATTTTGGAGTGTTCCTGGGTAAATTTGTGCTCATTCATTCTGTAGAGCGTTTATGAGGTCAGATACTGATGGTGGACAAGAAGGCCTGGCTCGCAATCTCCAGTTCCAGTTCATCTCGAAGGTGCTCGATGGGGTTGAGGTCAGGGCTCTTTGTTAGGGCCATTCGAGTTCTTCCACATCGGACTCATCAAACCATGTCGTTGTAGTCCTTGCTTTGTGCACTGGGACTCAGTCATGTTGGACTAGAACACAACCTTCCCTAAACTGTTGCCACAAAGTTGGAAGCAGAGCATTTTCCAAGATGACTTGGTATGCTGAAGCATTAAGATCACCCTTTACTGGGGATAAGGGGCCTGACACCTTAATTAACAGGTTCGGCCAAATACTTTTGTCTATATCAGGCGTCAGGGACAGCTCTGTGGTTAAGGAATCAGACTACAGTTTGGAAGGTCGAGTAAGGCCCCTTAACCTTCAACTGCTGAGATGTATAATGAGATAAAAACTGTAAGTCGCTCTGGATAAAGGCATCTGCCAAATGCCTAAATGTATGGAGGAAGTACTGTAGGATCAATATTTGCAGTGAAAAATGTGTCTCACTCAGAATTATCATCTTTTAACACTCGTCCCACCCACTTTGTGGCGCTCGTGGTTGCACTGTCACCTCGCACCAGGGAGTCAGTGTAAGTTACAAACATTTTCTTCTTTCAGATGAAGACTTTGCTTCATCAGACCGTTGATTATTTACCCGTAACCGCACAGCACAGAGGTTTTTATCTCGTACACATCTCATACAATCTCAGCTCCTTATGAGTTTTAATACTTAATCTTAAATCATAAAATCAAGAAAGCGATTTGGTGAAGTTTTATTTTTTTCAGTGTCTCTCTGCTGTCTTCTCCAGCCCTTCATGTCCTCCATTGTTCCCCTTCGTTTCCTACATTAATAATAGAAAAGGTCTGCATTCTATGCAGCCATTTTTTTTCCTCCCCTTCTTTTTTCACGCTCAGTTTCACAAAAAAATGGAGCCTCGACAAGCGGCAGGTTCAGCAGCCGGCTCGGACGCCTTTAAGCCAACAATCCCCCGCTCCAATACAATTTGCTTTCGGTGAATGCTATTGATCTTTTCTTCCCTCCTTTCAATTACAGCCGGTGAAGTCAAGCACACGAGTGTTTGTAGTCATTAGAGTGGCTCTTTGTTGTGTCACCGCTAGCAATTATGTCAGGCCGATGGGACTCTTTCCTGAAAACCTCCATGTGGAACCATTAGAATTACTTTGGAGAACCGGAGGCCTGGCTCTGTTCCTGCTTGGACGACTCCACCGCTGTAAAGCGCGCTACCAGTAAAACAAACAACAACAAAAAAAAGCACAGAAAAGAGAGGCGATTTCAAACCGTCCTTAAGTTTGCACCGCTTTCCAAAAATGCTCAGATGTGATGAGTGACCTAAGACATGATCAGATAATCTTATTATTAACAGTTTCGCTGTGGATCAAAAATGTGTCAAAAATGACAAAGACCCTTAACTGAGTCTACAGTAAAAATAAAAAATACACAGGAAAGAATTGTTCATATAAAAAGCTTAAAAATTAGTCTATTAAATCATTTTTATTCATTTTTATTCACTAATGTGGACTCCGTAGAACTTACACTCCGACATTACACAGTAATTATCGGCACCCTCAAGAAAGATTAGTAAAAATAATTGCAGTAGCTATGTTTACATGGACCCTAATATTCCGCTAATAATAGGAAATACATCGCAATCAGAATAAAAACACATCATGTAAACAAATCAGTCGGAGCAGTGTGATCCGATCCGACCCGACTGGAATGAGAACGAGGGTGAGAACCTTTAATAATCCATTCTGTAGGTAAATATTATCCGTGTAAACACTTGATCTGGTTGGAATAAATATATTCTTCCAGTGCATGTTTGCCCCTTGTGGGGGTAACATTAGGCGATGTGACAAGTTTCTGAGAGGGAGGTTTTATTTTTGCTCCTGATAAGTAAACTGTGTGAGAACAAACACCTCTCTCACTCTTTCCCGTGTTTGCTTCAGATTTTCATCCACTGGCACTGATTGGCTCGCACTTCTCGTGAGATAAAACGTCTAACCAATTGTAGATGAGACTGAATTCTTGTAACCAATCATATCGCAGAAGGTGGGAATTATCAGGAAACGATTTTAAGCCTGACCGATTCTTTTTCTTCGGTTAAATTTGCAGCAGATTAAGTTCGTTATATCGAGCAAAACCACTTCACTTATATTTTTTTCTTTTTTGTAGGATTCTGTGTCGGTAAATCCTCCCCTGGGAGTAATGCATCTAATTTGGTGCATTTCATGTGCACTTTAGATAAGACAGACCTGACTGGCCTACAGAACCTATAAGCTATCTGGGATTGGGATCGTTAGAGTAAATTTATGGGTTTCTGTGTTTTGTTCTTCTTTACTTTTTTTGACAAAAAAGCCACATTTCAATTAAACGCTTTGAGTTTAAAAATCAGCCTGTATTAAATGCTACCAAACAACTAAACTGTTTAATAAATCTATACATTAGACACCATTAGATTGTGCACTGCCTTTTAACCACACATGAATAAATAATATATGTCCTAAGCTTTTAAATATGAAGCATGTTCTGAACAGGATAAAGCTTCATGATGTTTGATGTAACAAGAACTAAAATTACAAAAATGACAAATGCTTTGGAAGTTCATAACAGCATCAGTGCCAGTGTCCACTCTGTCCAGCGCTTGTGTCCACAGCTCTGTTTGTTCATCCTCAGCACAGAAATGACTTTCATATTGACTGAAAAGATTTGAACGCTGGCGTCTGAGCGAATTTGCCTTCCTTTTTTTCCCACCACTTTGTTCAGGATCGTGGCAGCAGTTCAGGAAAACACTGAACAGCAGCGGCTGGGGTTTCAGTCCTCACTGTGATTTGTTCTTATAATAACATTTCATCATTGGAGTTGGAAAAGACGTATGTACAAAGAATACACAAAAAAACAAAAAACAAAGCCAGATCAATTTTTTTGAAGGTAGAATCAAGAGCAACTCGCAACCATTACATCATAAGCCACGAGCGTTAAACCAAAATGAGACGTTATTTCAAATTTATCTCTTAAAATGTTTTTAAAATGTATCATATCTGAATAAAACTCACAGAAAAACAGTTCACTGTCTGTATTAGTTAACATTAGTGTTAAACTAAACTAACTCAAATATGAAGTTCAGTTCTATTTATTTTTCAATTTCAATTGAATTTCATTAGTATAGCAAGTTTACAGAATCAAAAGAAAATTATGTAAATATGTGTGAAATGTGTGAGAAAATATGTATGAAATCAAAATGATCAGAAATGTAATATAATTGTATATACATATAATACATATAATAAGTAAGGTTAACAGAGTAACAGGATAAGGTGAACACACATATTAAACACACGTATTAAAGCATGTCCATTAAGGGGATGAATGTTAATAATTAATTCTGTCTTAAAATAAAACATCAAGTACTGATGTTATTGTTATTGATGGAGTATTGATGCTGAAGTTCATGTGTTCAAATCCGACAAAGTTTTAAAGAAACCCCCTTTCCACACCAAGTCCTGAGAGATGATGATCGAATGAGTGAATGAATGAATGAATGAATCAGTTAGCAGTCGACTCATTGAATTAGACACTCCAAAAGAGTCGACTCAGTGATTTGAATGTCAAGAATCTTAAAACATGAGAAATAATAAAACATTAAAGATTACAGGTGTACAAAGGCAAATAATAATAATGTTATGAATAATAGCAGCAACAGAAGACGGAAAAAATATAGAAATATAGAAATAGTCACTAAAGAAACAAAAGTGCATAGATGTAGAATAAAAGTAAGTCAGTAAGAGAATAGATAGGATACGATAGATGGAGAATTGGCGAAGACAAGGGGGGCAAGTTAGCTGTGGTTTGTTGCTAACTTAAGATGACTCTTTATCACTAAACACACCATCAGGTTCCAACTCAAGAACTTTACTTTGACTTTACTTTACAGTCGTGACGTCTCCCCACAGTAATACCAATCGCTGCACCGATACCTCCCACACATCGCTCGCCCGAGTCCCAAACTGGAACTCCCTAGCCTAACCTTACATCCCCCGAAACTCCTGAGCAGAGTCCCAAACTCCCAAACATAGCCAGGAGCTTATAGTTTAGTAACATAACAGAAAAAAGGAAAGAAAGTTGTGATGCAGTCTGAGGTGTGATATGGAGAGTCAGGGATTTTTCTTAATAATGACATGAGCTCTGTGTGTGGGTGACAAAGTGAGCTAGCGCGACTCGACTACTTCACTCTCCCATCTATCAAGCCGTGTTCTTTTAGTAATTACACGCCAAAATGAGTTAAAACCCTCGGCGCGAGCTACACGCCGGCGCAGGAGCTTTAATGACACGCCACTTTCACCTCCAGGAGTTCCACACGTCCTGTAGCAACTAATTACAACCTCTCATAAACCTCGACATCTCCCCCACCCACACACACACACACACACACACACCGAAACCTCAACTCCTTTATTCGCACCAAACAAGTTTTCACGCAAGAACGAGAGAATGAGAAAGCCCAAGAAGAACATTCGTCCACCGTTCAGCTCAGTGTTTGTGCATTTCAGAGTTTTGAGACGTCTTTTGTAGTAAAAATAAGAACTTGTCTGGTCAGTCTGCGGCTTTTTGGCTTTGTTATGAAGTGAAAATGATGATTCAGCGTTAATAAAGGATAAGGAAATGTTTCGTGAAATCACACAGTCAACTTAAAAGACATAGATCACCTCGGTAATATGAATTGTAGACAAGCGTTTCATTAAATAAATCACAAATCAAATATGAAGTACTTTTTTTATCATACACAAAACTTGCTGCTAGGGCTGAGAGCGGGAACGAAACTTATTTTTCAGACTTTTGCAAATGTTAACAGATTATGGTATGATGTGTCAGTAAAACATTGTAATCACTTGCAAACATTAGTGGAACAAGGGAATTTAGCCATCTATGGTGTTTATAGAGCACTTTTATTTCATATTCAGACTCATCACCATTTACTTTTTTTCCTATTGTTCAAAACCTGAGAAGTGAGCTGCGGCGCCCCTTGAGGTTGGGAGTTAGATTAGCGCTCTGCGGTTAATTGGCATACGAACAAACAGATCATTTAACCAAGCTTGTGGTTGAAACTCAAAAGTGTGAATATAGAATTACATTACTAGAGAGCACACGCGTCCAGATCCCGATGTCTGTGTGCTTCCATTACCTGCAAACGGAGTGTGTGATCAACTCACTTCCGCTCCTGACGCTGCTCCAATGTTTCCGCAACCCGTACTTCTGTCTGTCATACACGATGTCGCTGTAGACGCTGTAGGCCTGACGTACCCGTTCTCTCCATAGACTACGCTACCTACTGTTACAGTCAGTGAGGATCACCTGTGACACGCACGAAAACGGGTATATACAGTATACAGTATATATACAGGACAGTAGAGGTATCGAGTGATCAAACTTTTAAGTTATTTCCTCTTAATTAAATACTGTATATTGATATCACTGCTCTCCATGTTGTGCATGTCTGCACTGGGAGAAGTTGATTCTGTTTGTGTAAACTTTGGAAATGTTTTGTTAGCAAATACTATCATTAATCTTTGTGTATTACTGTTCTGTTTGGCGTACGATATAATTTGACTGTGTCAAGGTTTGCTTTTGAATATTTTTTTGAGTAACTCCATGGGTTATAGCTGCACAAACTTTCTAAAGTCTCAGTGATGACGGTAATAATAATAATAATAATAATAATAATAATAATAATAATATACATTATTTAAATAACTGCTATTTCTCAGTGTGTATTTTGGGGGAACTGTATAGGATATTGTGTGTACCCATCCTTTCTTTCTTTCTTTCTTTCTCTCTCTCTTCTTCTTCTTCTTTTTTTTAACACAGGACACTGGCTAATTTCATGGTTAGTGATCCTAGACACTGTAGATTAATTTTCAATTTAAAACTGTATTGGCTTTAAACACTCCTCTATTAGACACTACCACTTGATACTGACTATTTCTTTATGCAAAAGTGCAGAATAAAACCTGCAGACAATTAAATACAATAAAACCCAAGTACCAGCTATAATCGACTCCTAAAAGCCAACGAATAAAATAATTATTTTAAAACTGCTTATAATTTTATTACTTTTGTTATAAAAAAAAAAAAAAGCAGACAGCCAGAGACGCACCAAAACCCTGCTTTTTTTCTTTTACTAAATCAACAGTGACCTCTTTCTTTAAACAGAGGAACAGCAGTAGTGACTCTTTTCAGTGAGTCAAATCCTTTGACTCTGTCCACTTCTAAGGATCAATTGACTCAAATTCACTATACATTTTTATTCTAAACCGGCCAGAGTTTGTGATTATTTGGTGTCTGCAGTTATAGCTTCATGACACAGTGGTCTAGCTCATAATAAACAGAATTTACATTGAATAGCATTTAGCAAAATAGATCTAAATGATTCACTTTTTTTAACAATTAACTTCAATCAATAGTTTAAATAGTGACCATATAATTAAATTAATAGCAGAACCATGTGTCTATAATAATAACAATAATAATAATAATAATAATATGTGAGTCAACCTTTGAAAAGAGTCAACTCAAAGAGCAGACTCAATCAGAAAATACAGAGAAAAAACATTTTCTTAAACTTAACTCTGAAAGTAAAACTAAAAAGCAGCTGTCGAATCAAAATGGCATTCTTTTTTACTTAAAAAGGGGGAAAAATCACATCGAACATTCTTAGAGCTCAAAAAATGTAAAAATATAAATATAAATATGCATGTTGTCCTAATGTGATGTTGCACACTGTGCTGCAACATGCAAGAATGATGCAACGTGAATAATATGAAGAAAACACCACGTCGTGATGCTGGAGTATAACAAAATGGCAGCAAAACAGGACAAGAGCGGAGGGGGGGGGGATCTCAAAGTAAAATGTTGTACAGTATTTTTTACAGATAAAAGAAATAATTTGGCCAGAAACAATATAAACACTAGATATAAGGAATATCAGTATATTACCTATTTTCATAAGCTTTTGTGTACTGCCAAACGTCCTGAATTATTAAAATGTTGAAAATTTTTATTTTGAAAAATGTCATTTAAATGTTGAAATTACATAAATTACATTAAATGATCAACACATAAATAAAAAGAAACATCCCACAGACTTTTATTTTAACTCTAAGTAAAGTAGCATAAAATGTCAGGTTTACTGTACTGTAAATCTAAAGGTTTTCTTAAAAGAGTTACTTTACTAGCTTATTACATGATAACATTGTTTTAATTATCAAATGTTAGCTAGCAGAATTTAAGACCTACCGGCTGAAGTAACATTTAATTTCATTTTCTAATCCAAATAAAATTTTTTCCAAATTTTCTTTTTTGAAGTAGTCACAGCGGTGCTAGCCGATTACACTTGAGTCGTATCTTTTCAGAGTTTAGGCCCCTCGCTTTGATGATACGGGAGCTCAAGCTGCTAAAACAGCGAGAAAATGTTGCAATATGTGTGCAGGTTTAATGGCTAAAATGAAAGCAAAAGGTGCTAATAATAATAATTAGGTATTGTCACCCATAACATTTTGCCCTTAGTGTTTACTTTTCTTATAAAAAATATTAATTAGCTGTCTCGTAGGGATGTTCGATCTGAGAGAAATAGCGTATCACGATTTTCAAAAATGACTTAAAAGTTAAGGCTTGCTAACAAATTGCAATTAGCAAAACCGTAGTAGTGCTTTGGCATAATGGTAAGAAGAACAGATATAGTTTGCATAATTAAAAACATATTTATTTTGAAAAAAAAAGTGTGGTTTTTGCTTTTAGATTAATTTCTATTTAAAAAAAACGGCAAAAAATATGTATCTCATAAAAGTGTATTCTGCTACAGTTTATGATGATATGAATATGGATATTATCATGCCCCCACAACATGTTTTTTTTTTTAAACATAGAAAATATAATATTTTTACACAGGAAAAAAAAATAACAATGAAATGAGAAAAAAAATGAATGTAACAGATGAATTGAAATAAAATTCTTTGCTTTTAGTTTTAATTATTAAAAAAATAATAATAATCTCATAAACGTGTATTCTGACACAGTTTATGATGATATGTATAGTTGTATCATCGTGGCCCCACATCCACTACCGTCTCGTCCACCGAGGTACGCTCAGCTTCTGGTTCCAGCATTATAAATTTCAGGAAGGTGGAATGAAGAAGTGTTCGTGCTAGTTACCCAGAGGAGCGTCCGACACCCCTCAGGCTGCCGAGTGTGACCGGTCCGGCCGAGTGAACCACTGAAGCCTCCTGATGGGACCTGAGCTACAAGCTACACACGGGCGTGTTGTAGGGCGCGGGCAGCCTGGCATGACGGCTCGGCTTGGCTCGGCCTGGCACGGAAACGGCAGGATGGAGCGGCTACCTGTCAGCGTTCATCATCTCGCTCCCTACTGAGGGGGGAAAAGTTTTCAGGGTTGTGAGAGAACAGAGCTCCTGACAGCATGTCACGGACTCGAGTTACATGGCACCGCGATACGTGTTTATATTTGTTGCTGTTGTTTTTTTACTTTTTTTCCTGGATTCCTTAATCCAAAAAAACGGTGTTGTGGATCGCGAACATGGGAGAAAAACAAAAAGGAGAAGAGAGAAGACAAAGTGAAGACAGCTGCAGATAAAAGCAGCGATGAAGAAAAGGTGCCAGCGTAAAGTACTGCTGCGGATTCACAACATGTCACGTAACATTAGATAGCCCTGTGCGTAAAGTCTCGTCCACATACACACACACACACACACACACACACACACATACTCCGTGCAACAGTAAATGATTTCTTTCACTTTTGAAAAGAATAGTTTGGTTGAGAAAAAAGCTAAATCTACAAGGTAAAAAATCTCAGCATCTTAGCAAGTAAAATATTCCTGAATCTACCCAAATCTATTTATAATAAGTTAACAAAACACATATAAAATTATTAACCTTATTTCTAGTCAAATGTTACTAAAATTGTAAGTGTTTGTTTTTGTTGGCAGAAAATTTTGCTTTTTTTTAGAAATAAGTTTCCAAAACTATTTATATATTTTCATATAGTTCATATTTTCCCTTTTAGTAAGTATATACCCACATTATCTACCAACAGAACATTTTTTGCTTACAATTTTAGTAAAATTTTATTAGAAATAAGTTTCATAATCTTATAATTGATTTGTTGTAATGTTATTTTAAGTAAGTGTTGATAAATTTAACTGTATTCCAGATATTTTTACTTCCTAACATATAATTTTTTTCCAGCTAAATAAAGTGTTCCATGCTATAATAGTAGTGATCATGATCTTATGGAGAGGCAAACTACCGTAACCCTTAGAGTAGCAGGGCTACCATAAATAACAACTACTCATATTACTATTATGTTATACATAAAAACATAATATATACATATAATAAAACTGTAAAGTTGGTGTGTCTGTACATTGAAGATATTTGCGAAAAAATTATTTTTAGGGGGATGTGAGATGAGTAATAGAAGACATCAAGATGATTTTTGGAATATTTACAAAATGTCTGTTTGTTTGTGCACGCATCGCACAAAAAAACTTCTGAACGAATTTTAGTGGGGTTTTAACAGGAGTATTTGGCCTTTAAGCTTGAGGTAACATATAGGCTTTATTTCAGCACAATCGGCCCATTGGAAGAGAAGATATGCTACTTTAAAATTTAAATGGAAAATGGCCATCAGAAAAAAATCGACCTTGGAAAAAAATCACAAGTTCATCTCAAAATTCAACAGATTGCGCTGAACTTTTTTTTTTATACATGCTTATGAGTTTGCAATTAAATTCCAAGCACATGAAGTCAATGGCACATCTAGTAAATAATATGCATGTACAGTATGGATACAATTTTTTTCTCTTTCAAAAATTTTCCCTGATTTTCTCCCTAATTTAGTTGTACTCATTTCCCACCCATCTCTTTATTAGGGCTGGATGATGATCCTGGTGGAGGTGGCTCAGAGCCCACTGCAGTGATCCTTAAAAATGACGCATCTGCCTGTGTCACCAGCACCGCTTGCACATTACAGGAGCCTCAGATGGGAGTTATTGTCACATCCCCAGTACAGTCCTGACCACGCTCCAAGCCATTTCCCCATGTTTGGAAAGGGGATTAAAGGAGTTGCTGGGAGGCCAGCGTTTCAGACGTGAAACAGGCAGCGCGATCATGGCTCCGGCGTACTGAAAAAACATTCTACCTTAATGGTTTCCATGCACTAGTGAAACGCTGGGATACATGTATTAGTGTAGCAGGGACAGTGTAGCATATTGAGAAATAAAGTTTTTTTCTCTCATAATTGTGTCCTTTTATTCTGCAAAAGTCCCACTTTGACTTGAACATCCCTCGAAGTTAGGTAAACTAATTACAAAGGTTAAGTTCTGATGCTAGGTAAACCCTAGCTAGTCTGAATACAGGCGTGGTGTTAAAAATACAATAAAATAGGAAAATTAATACACTAACGTGTGCAACGATTTTCAACATGCCGTAGCCAACTAGCATAATTCCAGAAAGTAGCAGAGTTTCCATAAAGTCTCTAACAAATGTGCATATTAAAATCAGCCCAAAAGCTGATAAATACTATGGACTTCTAAAGAAAACTTATTCTTAGGATTTTAGACACAAATTTGTTAGTTTGCATCACTGCATAATATAAACCCACTAATTGTGTGTGTGTGTGTGTGTGTGTGTGTGTGTGTGTGTGTGTGTGTGTGTGTGTGTGTGTGTGTGCATCCTGTAGATTATCTTCTGGAGAATTCCGATGCTCAGTTTATGGATTTGCACCCTGAATATAGTCACTTTTGGAAAAGTAACCTGGATATGATCACGAGGGGAAAGTCAGCTAGCATGGCCGTCTTTGTTACCTAAATGTCCTCTGACTGTTTTTTTTGTTTTTTTCCATCTAGCTTTGTGCTCGAATAATAGAGCCAATTTTCTAAATTCCATCAGTGGGAACGTATTGTGCAGCCTGGATTCATCTACACACATACACAATTCCACATGGCCCACATCACTGTGTTAAGCTGTTTATATTCCACGTCCAGCATGTAAACACAGCTTTTTAATTGCGCTGATGAATTATCACTCGCGCTCTGTACAGATTATCGCGGCATCGGCTTAAACTTTGCTCAGGGAGCGTGGCAGCACGCGATAACGCTCGGGATGTGTGTTTGACGTGGAAAGACTTCCTGAGCCTGGCACAGACGAACCGAGGAACCGAGCCCACTAAGGTCATGTGATCACAGCGCTTGTGCGGATTTGGGATGAAACGGTTCCCTCGGCTGGAGGAGAAAGATGCTGGAAGTGATTAAGATAAAGAGTAGATTAAGGCTGGATGTAGATTTGGAATTAAACCTGTTAGTCAGGTTTCCAGGAAGTAGATTTGCTTTGAGGGAACCAAATACACACAACAATTTCCTTTTCAGAAAAGTTACAGGGAAAACACTTTTAGAAAGTTTAAAGTGTTAACCATATCGAAGAACCCTTCTCTCCTTCACCGAAATAATGTACCTAGTGTGTGTTTCAGACGGTGTCTGTGCACCGAATTTCTTTCCTCCTTTATTTTCCACAGTGTCTTATTTCCTGATAACTGAGACCTCACTTGGCCAACTGAAACGATTTTGAGCCGTTCGTTCCCACTCTTAACCCTTCACTGCCCAGCTGTGGCTCTTGACATTCAAATCCAGCCTCATTATGTCACACCTAACAGCTGTTCCCTTCCTTTTGAATATCGCGATGGGGCAATTAAACGTCCGTCTCCTTCACTTCCTGTCACTTCCTAAACACTCAGCAGGGTTAATGAGAGCCTGCTCGGGCCATTTTCCCTCAGCGCCCTCCTCCTTTTCCTCCTGCTCGAGCCTTCAGCTTCATCGTCCTCGGATCCTCGGGGCCGGGACGCTCCGTATGCTTATGTCATGTCGTCGTATCCCTGAACGTGTGGAGAAAGGCCATTACAATATTCATGAGAAGTCTCCTTATTCCTCCCTCTCCCGCGCTCTCGTTACACTTGCAGAGCGAATGCCAAAGGTCGCGACCTCCTGCTTGTCGGTTTTGGCAGGCCCCGGCTCAGAGAAAAGGGTATCTGCACTATTAAAGGCCTTCGAGAAGAACAGAAGAGAAAAAGGGATGCTTTTGTGCTCCTTTAAAGTTTTAAACAGCTGATGTCCAAACCAATTAAAGAGTAGCTGAGCGATCTGCGTTAAATATGCATCAGGGCTCTTAGGAACTTTCTCTTAATCAGTGGCATCCAACTAGCATTTTAATGAAGTATGTGGATTTTAATGGAAGTAGCTTTAGCTGGAAGTGGATTTTAATGGAAGTCAATTTTGCAGGAAATAGGTTTTTTGTAGGAAGTGCATTTTATCAACATAGATTTATTTCTAGGAAGTGGATTTAAATGACAGTGGATTTTCAGCAGTAGTCTTGTTGTAAAGTGGATTTTAAAGGAAGTAGATTTTGCAGGAGTGAGTTTTTTGGCAGTAGATTGTTAAAGTGGATTTAAGGGGAAATGGATTTTTTTTTTTTTTTTTTTTTTAAGAAAATGGATTTTATTGAAAGTATTTTAGGAAGTGGATTTTATTGGAAGTGGATGTTGATGGAACTGGATAATTTTGGGGGGAAATTAGATTTTAATGGAGATTTTGCAGGTGTGAACTTTAATAGAAGTGGATTTTGCAGAGCGTTCATTTTAATGGAAGTATATTTTTAAAAGTGGGTCTTAATGGAAGTGGATTTTCAGGGAGTGGATTTAAATGTTAATGTTAAATGGATAAAAAATTTTAGAAAGTATTTTTTTGAAAGTGAAGTTTTAGAAAGTGGATTTTGATGGAAGTAGATTTTGCAGCAGTGAGCTTTAATGGAATTCTGCAGGAAGTAGGTTTTTACAAAGTTGATTTTAATGGGTGTGAATTTCAGTGGAAGTAATTCCACACTAAAAAAAAAAAGAAAAAAAAAGTGTATTTTATTAGAAGTCATATTTTTAAGAAAGTGGATTTTACAGTAATTAAGCATTTTTAGAAAGTGGATTTTAACAGAAGTAGATGTTTTGGAAGTAGAAAGTGTGTGGTAATGTTAGTAGATTTTGCAGGAAGTTGATTTTATTGAGATATTTAATTTTAATATAAATGGGTTTTGCTTACAGTAAGTTTAATTTTCACGAAGGGTCTCTGATAAGTTGCAGCTTGTAATTTGTCTCTTGTGGCTGTCAAAAATTTATAAAAAGGTCATGATGATGAATGAAGCATTCGTACCTTTTGAACAGCTAAAAAGCCGTGTGTGTTTTACACAATCCTGAATGTGATGGTAATAGTACATTAAGGTTAATTTTCCCCAGAATAAATATTCATTCATTCAAAAAAAAAAAAATGTTTTTGTTAGTCGTGTTAGCATCGATAGCTGGCGAAGTTGTCGGTGTTTTTTTTTTTTTTTACTTTCTAGTTGCGCTGGCAGCCAAGCCGAGCCGCAGTTATTTTCACATTGATTTACTCCAATTAATCCATCATGGCTGAGAAGCGAGTTTTCACTCTCAACCTCGTAAAAGCAGATTCACCTTCTCAAAGACTTCAGGATTTGACACGTTGACATTTTTTTCCCGCCTGTGATATCTCCGTGCCGGAGAAGCCTAAAGGTTGCTGTCTGTAAGAAAGCCGAGATTAGCCGTGCTCCTCTTGTCAGGTGTGTATGACGAGCTGTGCCGTAGCTGTTGAACCGTGAGATGCTCGGGTGTGATGTGGAACTCTGTGCAGTGTTCTAGCGGAGATAAAGCTGCCGGATTTCTAGAACTCTCACAGATAGACCAAGTTAGCCAGCTGAGATCGCTACGTGCTAGCGACTGCATGGCTTAGCATGCTGTTTGGACGACATCTTCCTCACATTGTTTATCTGCTAGGTTTAATTTGTTTAATATTTTACTGAATTTTTAAATAAACATGACAAGTTGACAAGGAGATGGCCGACTGGAAACTTGTGCAGTTAGTATTGGCACCTCTTATTTCATGAGCACCAAAAAATGCAAATGGTGTCTGTTGTGTTTGCCTGGGAATGGAATTACATCATATTCTTGTTTCTGCACTAAGTCTCCTGAGTCACACATTGGGAGTAGATGTTTTTTCTAAGCAGTTGATTTTGGGGACTTTCTGATTTTTAATCAACAAGGCTCCAGGTAGCATAGTTTAAAATAAAGTAAAAAAAAAAAAAAAAAAAAAGACATCCAGGAAGTAACAAATGATTGGTTTCCACATGGGCTTCTCAAATTCACACTGAAACAAAACCATCAATTATTTTTGGAGAATCTTTACTTTTTCCTCAGACTGAGCTGAGATTCCTGAAGCATGTCCATGACTTTGACAATAAAAGTCAGATTTCGGGAAGAAAAAAAAATTCCCCTCAGAGGGGAAGAAAAAAACACGACGAGGTGATGAAACCGAATGCAAATGGAGTAGGCGAGGTGAGGCAAAGGAAAAAGTAGACTCTCTCTGTCTCTCTCTCGCTGTCTTCGTTCAAAACTCGGCGAAAAAACCTGCAGCTCTTGTGACAAGCCGCTGTCACAGAGACAGGAGAGCGCCGGCAAATTAGACGGCCACGGATCCGGAGAGAGCGAGAGAGGGGGAAAAAGTTGGCGCTAATGCGAATAATTCTCACTTTTCAGACACAGCGACAGTACGGGCCGAAGACAAACACCTGACAGACTGCTTGTCAGCGTGTTGGGTAACTAAAGGAGGATAAAATCAACTTGACAGCCACAAACCCTGAGTGCGTGCGCCCACCGTGGACAGACACGCAACATTTTACAGTAAGACAGTCCCGGGCTGAGTGACACCCTCCCTAACCTTCCAGGTTACACTAACACACATCAAGGCAACCAATCAAGAAAGAAGGGGGAAAAAAAATACGGGAGAAATTTCCGCTCGGCCGTTTTCGACTGACAACCGGTTTTAAAAGCCCTGTCAGTCCGACACGAGGTGCGACGTGACCTCCGGGGGCCTAGTTGCGGAAATTCCCCCCTCCAAAAAAAAAAATTAATGTAAATGTACATGGAGTCATTCTCCTGTGAAGCCTCGGCCCTTCCAAAAATGAAATATTCATTTTCAGTAAGAGTTAATATCCGGGAAGTGGAAAGAGTTACATGCACGCCGACTTGTGAGGGTTTTTTTTTTATTTTTTTTATCTCGAATACATTTCATCCTCGCCTGGTCTACTTTTAAAAAATCAATGAATTATTCAAATGGTATTTAAAAAAGATCCAGTCTTTAATCGCGGAGAGAAGAGGGTAATAGGTCACGAGGGGACGCGCCAGGCCGTGACGGTGTGATGTTCGCTCTCTGGTTTTGGTTTATTATCAAAAATGGCACGGTTCATGAGAGCAGCCGAAGCAGAGCGCTGATCTGGGACCAGTTTTTCAATTCTTATAAGCTGGTGAATAAAAATAACGTTTAAAAAATAGTTTTTGTCCTCGGGCTGAACACAACTGTGAGCAAATCTAAATGAATCATTTAAATGAACAGATTCAAATGATTTATCACTTAGAAGACAAACTTGTGTGGCAATTTCTTGTGTTTAAATTATGGAGGGGTAACCTTTGGGCCTGTCACAGTGTAGAACGTGAGGCCTTTTAATGCTTTAGGGACAGCGAAGGAGGTGTGGCCTTTTAATGATGAAGGGACAACCAAGAAGGTGTGGCCTTTTAATACCTTGGGGACAACAAAGGAGGCGTGGTCTTTTAATGTCTTAGGGACAACAAAGGAGGTGTGGCCTTTTAATGACTTAGGGACAGTAAAGGAGGCATTGTCTTTTAAGGCTTTAGGGACAGTGAAGAAGGTGTGGCCTTTTAATGGCATAGGAACATCGAAAGAGGAGTGGTCTTTTAATGCCTTAGGCACAACAAAGGAGGTGTGGTCTTTTAATATTGTGGGGAAAACCAAGAAGGTGTGGCTTTTTAATGCCTTAGGGACAACCAAGGAGTTGTGGCCTTTTGATGACTTTGGGACAACGAAGGAGGCGTGGCCTTTTAATGATGTAGGGGCAACCAAGGGGTTGTGGCTTTTTAATGACTTTGGGACAACAAAGGACGTGTAGCCTTTTAATGCTTTATGGACAACGAAGGAGGCGTGGCCTTTTAATGTCTTAGGGACAACGAAGGAGGTGTGGCCTTTTAAAGATTTAGAACTAACAAAGTAGGCGTGGCCTTTTAATAATGTAGGGATACTGAAGTTGGCGTGGCCTTTAAATGACTTCAGTCATGGCATTTGAGCATGTTACAATGACGGAGGTCTGGCCTTCGTGTCTGTTACAATTAAGAAGGCGTGGCCACTGTGACTGTTACAGTAACGGAGGTGTGGCCTTTGTATTTTAGTGTCAGTGAAGGAGGGGTGGCATGTGTGCATTAGTGACAGGGGCGTGGTCACGATACCTGTACATTTCAGTGGAGGCGATGTCTCGATATGTTATGTAGCATCAAGTACTGGTTTTATTACCAAGTGTTACAGTTTAGCAAGATTAGTAAACTTAGCCCTCTTCCTATTTATCTCCCACACCCGAGGCAGATCTCGCCTAAAACCACAGGCTCCAGCGTCCCGTCGTTTTCAACTTCTCAGAATGAATAAAACAAGTAAGGAATGAATTTTGGATGAAAGCGTCACACAGCGAGTCGGCACGCTTCATTAAGAGCTTTATTGTTGATCTCGGGAAACCTCATCGCTAAAACGCGCCTCAGAAAAATGCTAATTACTTGTAGGGTGGTGACATGTTGGTGCTGCTAAACGAGCTGATTTTAACCCAATCAGCTCTGGCGGCTGAAATGAATGACATTAATATGCAGAACACTTGTCTGGCCTGATTAATGCTCGACAATGTTTCAGTATGAAAGGTCATGCAAAATACATCAGGAAGAGAGACAGAGACAGGCGTGTTTCACGACCTCATACAGTTACACTGCTCTCTTATTAATAAGAATAATTTACACTAGAAAAATACTGACAGTTAAATAGAACTGGATAATATTCAGAAGGCCTGCTTTCAATGAAGGAGTTGTGACTTTTGTGTCCATAACATATGGAAGGAGGCGTGGCCTTGGTCATGGTGTCACTGTTACAATAGAGATAACAGTTAGGTAAACTGTCTTGGCACACGGTTCTTCATACAGTAGGTTCTTTATGGAAATCCGTTCTGTTTATTAGTCTTCCAACAAGCATTCTAAATCTACAAGTGAAAGAAGAAATTTAGCATGGAAATGCAGGAAAAATAAACCCGAGCTTGTGTTTGTTTATTGTTAGTAGGCTCTGTGTTCTTCAGGTCACATGACCCAGGAGTTCAGAAGCACCTTCGACATCTTTCCACATTGTTTTCTTCCAGACGCTTGTTTTGTTTTCCTGTGGAACAGCTTGCCATGAAAGATTTAGCAGACACCGAGCAGCTAATGCATTTTCTCCGTCTCGGATAAAAGCGATGAAAAATTAACAATGGAAATAATTAACTCTGATCGGTATCATCTTTAATCATTTATTCATGCACATGCAGATGCGCCCGGAATCACGCTGTTGTATAAATTCTGTAAGACTTTGAACTTATGTTCTAGTGTGTAGTGATTACAGCATGCTAAAACTTTTATCGTTTTTTTTTTTTTTTTTTAATCCAAAGAAGTTCTTCTGGTGTGTTGTATACGTCAGTACGTAAGTACGTAGAGATGAACAAACTCTCATAACAGCTAGTCACTTTGCAGCTATTAATCCTGACTTTTCCCCAGACTTTCTGCGAGTGTTATTTACTTAAACATCCTCAAAGGAGAGAAGAGAAAGAAGGCTAGTTTTGCTAGCTGGTTCTTCAAAACCTGGTACAGTGCGACTGTACGGTATACGAACGCCCTGCCTCACGAATTCTTGCCTTAAGAACTCAAATTTTGCGAGTAATTTGCCATGGTATACGAATCATTTTACTACGTTTACATGTATTTTCTACACATTTTGATTGTTTTTATATGCAAAAATATGATTATAGTGTTAAACATTTATGATATTGCTAAGATTTTTGGGTGGCTGGAACAGATTATCTGCATTTACAATATATAAGGGAAAATACATTTTGCAATATGAACTTTTGCCTTAAGAACTTGCCTCTGGAACGGATTACATTTGTATGCCGGTAAGTAAATTAAATTAAAATTAAACTAGTTGATATATAAGGTCAAAATCATTAAAAGAATCATTTAGTTATAGAAATATGCCTAATGTATAATCAAAATGAATAAAATTATTAAAATACTTATAGACAAATAATCTCTGTACATGTAAAAATATATAATGGACAGTTAAAGACAAATCAAATAAATTATGATGGGAATATTAAACTTACGCATCTTGATGAGGAAGATTTTGAAAACTTGCGGCTTCAACAAAAACCCAAGTCACCAGTGGTGGTCAATGGTCTGGTCAAGGGGGGAAAAAAAGGGGAAAAAAAATTCTGATGTAATTGGGAGGTGCTATATCAATCTGACCTGAGCAAAATTAGCTTACATCTCATGAATATTAAGTAGTTTCTTGACTTAAGGAGGAGCAAACAATGATGCAATTGTTAAGTGAAGGTATATAAACCATGTAAAATTAGGGAAGTTAGGGAATCTTGCGGAATTTTGCCTGTTTGTCTGGCTGGCCCAGTGCTGTCCATTTACTTTTGGTTGCAATACACTCTTTTGCTATTTCAGTACGTGAGTAGTTATTGATTTTGTTTGGAAAATTGGCATAGTTCACAACAAATTTGCCGCGACAGGTGCCGCTGTATAGTTAATCCTGATTAAAGATAATAATAAAAACACATTTCTGTGAAAAGAACATGTATTTCTCACAGAAAGTTCATAAATTATTAATTAGGATTGCTTGCTAGCAGATAAAATTTTAGCCAGCTTAGCTAGCGGTAAATATTGAACAATATGGCTAGCATCGAGTGAATTAAAATTAATGTTTACTTTTTTTTTCTTTAACATAAAATGTTTCGCTTTTTTTCTTTAGCATTCTTTAACTTCTGTGACATTTGTCTGAGAGCTATTTAGCATGCTATCCATTTAGTCCATTCAGCATAGTGATGATGAAAACATGATCACAGTGTGGCTAATATTGCTAATTACTTAAACTAATGCTAGCAAGCTAGATGGCTTTTACAGTTTGCATAAAACCTTTAGCACACTGTGAGGTAAACAAACAAAAAAAAAAAAAAAAAAAGAGTGTGAGGGCTGTTTAACGTTATAAACTCAACCATGCTGACAAATTGGCAAATATGTTAGCAATAATGATGAATAACATTTAGCATACATTTGTTAACATTATGATATTTAAATATGATAGGCAACATACTGTAGCCAATATTGAGCTAGTTGTATGTATGGGTTAAAGCTAACAAGCGAACTATGAAAATATTGGCTGGAAAACCATTTTTTGTACGGAAGGATGGGGGGGGACGTCGTGCTGGATTGTTGAGCTTGGCGACGTCCGAGAATCAAAGCGTTTTCCGATAAAAGCCGATTTGCGCTGCAGTTTGGCGCTGATAACCTCCAGCGCGGCCTCACTCAGGAATGAGCAGCATTCTCCAGCCCGGGCCCAATCTGATCCTTGTCAAATGATGAAAGAGTCTGTAAGAGGTCCTGACAGCATGTGTGTGTGAGTGTGTGAGAGCGCGGGAGAGTGTGTGAGAGACTGAACAACGTGTGCTGCAGAAGAGGAGCAACGCGATAAACGTTAGCCGTAGCATCGCCCTGCTTTCACTCCTGTCTGTCAGGGTCAGGGTCGATTTGTGTTTAAGCTGGGGGGTGTGTGTGTGTGTGTGTGTGTGTGTGTGTGTGTGTGTGTGTGTGTGTGTGTGTAAGAGAGAGAGAGACCAGCCTGAAGAC
>JAQQZT010000033.1:1515669-1528927 GCA_030068275.1 Clarias platycephalus | reverse complement strand
GAAGGAGAGAGAGACAGAGACTGAGGCACGGAGAGAGAGGGGACTGAGGCACGGAGAGAGAGGGGACTGAGGCACGGAGAGAGAGGGGACTGAGGCACGGAGAGGGAGGGGACTGAGGGACGGAGAGGGAGGGGACTGAGGGACGGAGAGGGAGGGAGAGAGAGTGAATGATGGAGAGGGAGGGAGAGAGACTGAGGGACGGAGAGGGAGGGAGAGAGACTGAGGGACAGAGAGAGAGGGAGAGAGACTGAGGGACGGAGAGAGGGAGACAGACTGAGGGACGGAGAGAGAGAGAGAGTGAATGATGGAGAGGGAGAGAGACTGACTGAGGGACGGAGAGAGACTGGGGGATGGAGAGGGAGGGACTGAGGGACGGAGAGAGATGGGGGAGAGAGAGAGAGAGAGAGGGGACTAAGGGACAGAGAGAGCGGGAGAGAGAGAGAGGGACTGAGGGATGGGACGGATAGGTTCGAGGACGGAGAGGCAGCTGGACGGATAGGTTCGAGGACGGAGAGGCAGCTGGACGGATAGGTTTGAGGACAGAGGTTGGGAAATAATAGATTTGGATGGAGCAGATAGATCAGAATGTATGGATTTTAGGACTGAGTTATGGCATTGAAGATGTACATATGGACAGGAGGATGAATTAGCTTTGAGAATGATTGGCATGACAGATTTGTTCTTTTCTTCTCTTTTTTTCACCTCACATTTTATTCTCGCCGTCCTTCGTGCCACGTGAAGGCGTGTTCTGTGTGTCGACAGCTTTTCATTCACGTCTGGCATTAAAGCGACACAAAAGGTCGAGGCAGAGACAAAGCCCAGGATCAGCTTTCTAGGAACCTTTAATATTTCAGTCACAGGAAAGAAACGTGAGCTATTCATTAAACAAAGAAAAAAAAAAAAAAGATTTCTAGAGCCGTAGGGACGTGTAAAGACGAGTTCGAAATGACGTGACGAGGATCCAACTGCAAACGCCTGAGTTGGGTGAAATGAGCGGGACCATGTGATGTCTCGATACGATGCTTGACGTATCACCGTATATGTGAAAGTATTTAAATCAGTAAAAACTTTAAAAACTGTAATGCAAAATGTAAAAATGATATGTTTTACCTCTAATTTTTTTTTTCATAAGAAAATGTGTATTTAATGTGAGATATTGTGCGTTTAATAAAACAGGTTTGTACCTGAATGCTGCCTCTGTTTCGGGGTTTGTTCTCAACAGAAGCTTATCAGTGAACTAGTGGCGTTATCTCTTAGGTAAACATTTATTTAAGATAGCCGGTTGACTTTAACACCACTTTAGTGACCGGCGTCTCGCATAAACCTGTGGTGTGTTTAATGGAGACAAACATTTACATCGCTCCGCTGCTCAAATGTCCAATGCATGTTTTACCGTTTATAGGTTTTTTTTATTAAATATAAAAAAATTAAAAAAAACACTTTTTTCAAATCTGGTTTCCCTTTTTATTCATCCTTTATTTATTTTTTTTATCCTTGTCTTTAGAAGAAACACCAATACCGATATCTTTGCTCTATATTCCTTTAAAAAAAATATATTTATCTTTGTCATGCTTTTTCAATACATTTTCCTCTTTTTGTGTTCTTTTAAATTTATCTTATAATATTCTAGATCTGTTAGACTCTATTAGACGTCTTAATGTAGGTTACTAGGTGCTAGTTTAATATTTAAAGAAAAAGCCAGTCTCACTCAAGTTCCTCAACACTCAAGGCCTTTCAGTCTGAAGAGATTCCTCAGAAAATATTCTTATTGGCAGTTGCTTTTTTTTTTGTTTGTTTGTTTGTTTGTTTGTTTTCTCCCCTAAACACACACCCTTTATATTATGATGATGTTTCATTGAATTCTTTCTGAGGCTCGTTCGGTGAGATTTTTAAGATTGCAAAGCTTGGGGGCGGAGTCTCGGTGTCAGGAGACAGCCAATAGGTGTGTTTCTGTTCATTTATGTCTTGTCTGTGAGTCAGCTGTAAATTATGGTGAGATATGGATGGGGGTTTCTGTGAGGGACTCGGAGAGGTTCCAATCAGAGGTGTGTGTTGTGTGTGTGCGTGTGTGAAGGTTTGAGGGCTGTAGTGGTCTCCTGGTCAGAGGCTTTAAAAGGGGCGTGGCCTTCATTTGACTGTAAAAGCAGCTTCAACAGAAAAAGCCGTTTGACTTTGATGTCCGATGAATGAAGCTCTTCAGGGCGTGTTGTCTAGTGTCGGACGTCCTTACCCTCTAAAAGTGTAGAAGGTCCACACGCTGTTGCACGTTTGTAGCCAAATCTGTCGCCTGCTTTGGCCGTAAGTCATGTATAATTCATTCACAACGTCAACATGGCGTGTTTTACTACAACACACACCCACACACTCGCGTGCGCGCACACACAGTGCTCTAACATACTCCTCTAACGATTTCAGTTTCCTGCCATTCAGGAAGATGTACAGTAGCTGTGCGCCAGATGTGCAGGCTGATGTTAGCAGCTGCTGGTGTTTTACTAAAGCAGCCCGAGACCCCACCATGCCTCAGGAGCTGCTCCGTGCACCTGAATTACATCCAACACCAATCGTCTTTGCAGACGACTTAATGAGCACAAATGTTCAGGTAATGATAAATGAGATAAGATATTATGTAACTGTGTGTGTGTACACAGCTGGGCGTGATGACGTTGACCCTGTTCCCCGTGCGCCTCTTCTTCGCCGCGTTCATGATGCTGTTGGCGTGGCCCTTCGCCTTCATCGCCACCGTAGGACGCAGCGAGACCTGCGTGGAGCATCAGTGCTTCTGGAGGAGGTGAAAAAAAACACACACACACACCTGGTGACATCATAACTTAAACATCCAAGATATCGACTTCATACTCATCGTACTGTATGTCAACATCTGGCACAGCTGTAATGGCTGCCATTTCTTCTTGGTTGTTCTCTTGAGTTCTCTCTGCTCTCACTCATTTACTGCTAACACAACTGTTCTGATCTGAACGTTTTTGTTTACTTATCTTCCTATCTATTAATTTGTTTATGGATATGTATTTCGGTCGTGCGACTATTATAATTTGTTAATTTCATGCGGTCAGCAGGATCGGATGATCTTCAGAGGAAATGTCGCAGGTTGCGGACGAGTCCATGGCTGATTAATAATCTGACTTATTATTATTATTATTATTATTTATTAATTATTAATGCATGTACAGAAAAAAAAATTTGTCAGATTTTTATTTTCCTCTTTGACAATATAATCTAATTTTACTTTTCCTGGAGTGTGGACACTTTTTATTTATTTATTTAAATTTTTTTGGCTGACTCTGTGTATAAACATCACACAGAATAATTATTATTACAGGCTTGTTTTTTTTCCCACTAAATCATATCTCAGAAAGTCTGGAACAATAAATTAATTCTTTTTAGTTTTTATTTATTGGCTCTATCCTCAGTATCCTCCCTCTCCTTCCATCCCATTTATCAGTCCAGTGTTATTTAAGCCGTGAGGCCGTGATGTTGTACTTAATATCAGCACGAGAACCGAAAATATCACAGCCGTGCTGATATTCGGCACTAACGGCACGACCTCGAGTGTGATATTGCTTTTACACAACAGTTCCACAAACACCATTTATCAACAACAGACTATAATTTTTATTTTTTTTGTTATTATTATTATTTTTTGTTGTTGTTGTTATTATTATTTTTTTTAATTGATCCTTCCGCGCGTGGCAGAACTAAATGCTGGAGCTGAAAGTGCTTCTGTCACTGGGTGTGAATGTGGGTTTTGTCAGACAGCTGCTCTCTCCTCAGTACTGCGGACTGTACGGACCTACTCTCACCCACGCTGAGACACACAGTTAGTGTCATTAACCACTGGACAACACCTGGGACACACCCACTCATACAGAGAGTCACACCTCACAGTGCTGTTACTGTCTAATATCAGCACTCATGTGGAATAACGCCTCTCGTCCAATCAGATCACTCGGTCGGAACTAACTGTTTAGCATGTTGTGTTTTTTTGCGGCTGAGCGGGCGGGTGCGGTGTTTAGTTTGTAAATATTAGGGTGTGTCGGGATCGCTCTTTTTATCAGGTGGGGAAATTTACCTGGTAATTTTAGTTCTTAATGTGATTGTACATTAGTAAGTACCTGGAAACGAAGCGTCTCGGCTCTTTACTGTGGTTGCGGGAGCGTCCATGTGGGTGTCGGCCTCGGCGTATACGTGGCGATGATGATTCATATCTACCAAGATGTTGTCCATGTGGTTCGTCTTCATCTTTCCACCATTTTCTCCTCTGCTTAAGAATCTCCTAAAAGTCGTCGTCACTACTCCTAGCAGTGTCTCATCTGTTAGAACATTAAGATACTTCATAAACAAATTGTATGTTTTCTCAGACCTTAATTTTAAGGAGAATTCCTGGCAAATTGTCTCAGTTCTACAAATTTCGTCACTAGGAGAATCTCCTCATTCTAAGACTTTTTCATGAACACGGTCCTGAGAGTGCGGTGTTTGTGAAGACCTGGGGACGTGGACATGGACAGGGAGCTGAGCACGCCCAGAGTCATTTGCCTAAATGAAGTTGTAACTGAGTTTTAGCCTGCAGCTGGACTTCTTAACACACATTGTCACTTCCTCCCTTTGTTTTAAGAGCGGTTTAGAAGTGTGTGTGTGTGGTTTTGAAAGATGTAGAGCTGCTGAACTTGCACTGAATTTGCATTTTGTGCCGTGTACACACACATCGGGTTCCTCATGTATTTAAAATAAGAGCGTTGTGAATATTGTCTAAGCGGTCATGTAACACCCAGGCACATACACACACACACACACACACACACACACACACACACACACACACATGCGCGTTTGTAACGTACTTTTCCGTCCTCCTGTGTGTCCTCAGGGTGGTGGACGTCGTCCTGCGCTTCCTCATGCGGGCCATGTGGTTCGCAGGCGGCTTCCACTGGGTCAGGGTCAAAGGTCGTCGCGCTCTGCCTGCCGAGGCGCCCATCCTCACCCTCGCCCCACACTCGTCCTACTTCGACGCCATGCCTGTTACCATGACGATGGCCTCCATAGTCATGAAGGCAGAGAGCAAGGACATACCCCTGTGGGGAAGTGAGTACACACACACACACACACAGTTGCAGTGTGAAGCGCGTCGGACTTCTCACTTCCCTGTAACCTGATGTAGATATGAGCAGGGCGCAAAGATTTAGCCACAGACGCTGCGCAGACACTTGGCTATTGTCACGGTCTTGGTTGCCATGGTTACACTATACATATTTCAAAACGTTTATTAACTGTTATAAATGTATCACTGAGACAATTAAAATCTTCATGCACTTTTAGTTTAACGAGAGTTAAACGGATGTAGAGATTTCTGTCTCAGAAGTTAGAAAAGCTGTGTGTGTGCTGTCTTGATATTTATTCTTTTATTTTTTATTTATTTATTTTTTGTCCTCTTCAGCTCTGACTCAGTACATCCGGCCCGTGTTCGTGTCGAGATCGGATCAGGACTCGCGCCGGAAAACCGTAGAGGAGATCAAGCGCAGGGCTCAGTCTAAAGGGGCGTGGCCTCAGGTAGAGTGGCGGCGCTTTTAAAGCGTTAATTGTCCTTTCACACACAGGCAAAATACTGTTACATGCTAAGTGACGTAGCGGAAGTTCAAAGTTAATAAGTAAGATTATTTATTTTGACCTTGTCGAAATTATAATTCTTTTTATTTATTTATTTTTTCCCCATTTCACAGATAATGATCTTTCCTGAGGGCACGTGCACCAACAGGTCCTGCCTGATCACATTCAAACCAGGTGTGTGTGCATTGAACGATTGCACTTTATTTCACATACAACACGTACACACACACACTTCCTTCCTTCTTTAACAGTGGGCTCTCAGACGATCGACTTTCATAGCAAACCACAAACACCGTTCGCTTATAGACGCACTTATAGATACTCGTAGATAGTGTTCAGATAAATACAGTCACGTAGTGGTGAAACCAGCGATAAAACAAGACATGGACGCCTCTACCACCACCGCAAGACAAATACGATCCAAAATATCAATATTTGACCCTGACCTAATCACCAGATAAATTTCTCAGCCCGGTACAGTCATACTTCCTTACATATCACACAACCAACGTTCTTGTCCTGCTCACGATATTGATCGTGTGATGTCGGATTTACAGAGGGACACCCCTAAAACACGATAAAGGAAAATAAATTTGCTAACAGATTTTAATTGCCTCTGTGTAAGTTGGCGCAGTGACGAGTTGTACGTGTTACTTCTTGTAGATAAAGAATTTTTTTTTTAAAGAAAGGAATAAAGGTGAAATTGTGAAATAAGAAAACAAATATTTAAGAGTCGCAGTGTTGGAGTATGCGAACAAAGCAAGCGAGCTAACTACTAATTGCGCGTAAATGAATTAGTAGCTAAAAGTCTAGATGGTGTAGATAGTTAGCTAGCTATTGTTACTATGTGAAGTAGATCATTGAATATAGTATTACGAATAGAGAAATTGTTTGCTAAGTTGCACTAAAAGCTACGTAGTACAGTTGGACATTTTTTAATGTTTTTAATGATATTTGTTTTTGTTTTTCGTTTCTTTTACAGGTGCTTTTATCCCAGCAGTGCCTGTACAGCCAGTTGTTATTCGCTATCCCAATCAGCTGGTAATTTTTTTTTTTTGTAAATTAGGATAAAAATAAAAAAAAGAATTGCATACAAACCATTTTCCTGGGAAGGATACAGTCAGTTTTTGTTTCATTTTATATACAGTACTTATTTAACCTTTTTTTTTTCTTTTTCTTTTTTCCTCTTTCCAGGATTCAATCACTTGGACGTGGCAAGGTCCCGGAGCGTAAGTACTGACTTTTTATATCTACTCTGTGTGTGTGTGTGTGTCTGTGTGCGCGCGTAGTGAAACCTTGGATTGCTAATCTTTCTAATTCGTTCCAGAAGTGTGCTTGTATATCAAAACACCCACATATCAAAGCGAATTTCTATTTATATCAAAAGAAATAATGGAATGGAAATAATGGAAACTCCCAACAATTCATTACACAACCTGAAAATATTCATATAAAAATAATTCACACAAAATATAAAGTAAAAATAAAACAAATTAGGGCTGTAGCTATCCAATATTTTAGTAATCGAGTTAATTTAATCGATTAATCGAATAATCGTACTATTTTAATGTACTTTTGCTTAATTAAACAACAATGTAAAATATATAAGAGAAGCAAAGGTTAATTGCTTTTCTTTTTAGAAGAATCTACTTTTATTTTTTAAATGCATACAGCATTTTATCAAAAAATAAACATTGTCATTATTCACAGTACAGGGAAGAGTTTAAAGTTGACTGAGATGAATTAAGTGAATTTATGTGCCATACATTGTGCCGTACATTCTTATTTTAAAGCCTTTTCTCAGATGCAAAAACTAAAAAAAGGTATTTCAAATGACTTGCGTATAAAAAAAATCAATAAATAAGGCTCACCTTAAAATAAATAATTATACAAAAACACTAAGTTGTGCAACTTAACTTCCAATACCAAAAGTTTCTAAATCTACAGCTCAGGCATAACATATAAGCCTTTACTGACAATTTCTGCCGTTTTCTCTCGCTGGTTTCTTCATCTCTTGGCTCGCTGATAATTTTATCGCTCCGTTCCATTTTGCAGCCGCACCAGAACGCTCCCTCAAATCAATACACAGCTGACTGTTTGCATCGCCTTCCGCTTTGTGGGTGACGTTAGCGCTTCTTCTTCATCTGTGTTTACTGGCCGCTTGCATCCGGAAGCGCGCTGTCACACGCCAAACAAATAATTGTGCAGATACATAACGCAAGCTTTTAAAATCAATTAAAAGGAGCTTTGAGGCAGAAGATTTTGCTCCGATCATTTTTTGTAATCGAGTTACTTGAGGAATCGTTTCGGCCCTAAAACAAATTAACATGCATTTTACGTTTGGAAAGAATTGTGGCTGTAGTGATTGAGACCAGAGAGAGGAGAGGAGGAACGTGGGGAAGGCAGCACACACTAGTTTGAGCTTGTGTGCAAATTGGTGTGAGGTGCGTGAAGGACATCCTACACACACATACAAACAGATAATAAAAGATTTTTTTTCTTTACGCGCACACGCGGTAACAGTGTTATATTAAACGGTACACGCGCGCACAGTTGTCGACTATACGTGTGACATGTGCGCACTGAGCAGGGGAGATGATTACCCACAATTCCGAAGAGCGCAAGAGAGAGAATAACCATTGACTCAGTTGTGATCACGTGGCGATCGATGTCAGAACAAGAAGCGAATGTGTCACGCGCTCGTTTAAGTACGTTTCAATCCGAGGTTCCACTATATATGTGTATGTATATAAATAAACATTTATTCACACCTTGTGCTCTTGATATTTACTTAATAATAATATTTTTCATCTCAGGTTTAAGATCCTGTGGCTCACCCTGTGCCAGCTCCATAATGATTTTGAGATTGAGGTGAGCACACACACACACGCGCGCACACACAACATGTAGTGCAAGTGTGTTTGATCTTTGAGTGTGTGAACATTATTGTTGTGGTGGTGTTTCAGTTCCTCCCCATATACACTCCCAGCACGGAGGAGACGAGGAACCCTCAGCTCTTTGCTCAGAATGTGCGCCGCATCATGGCCAAGTAAGACCTCGTCTTTGTGTGTGAGAGAGAGACCGAGAAATACAGTTTCCCTAAACATAGTCATATATGCTCACATAATTTTGTGTGTGCGTGCATACAGTCAGGGTCTTCTAAGTATTTTTAGAATCATTAACTCTCTTCCCAGCTCAGTGTGTGTGTGTGTGAGTGTGAGAGGTCAAGTGTGTTTTTATGCACTTGGAAAGGAAGCGTGCACGACCGTGTTCCTGTATGCGTGTCTAGCAAGCTTGCATGATCTCGCAACCTGTGTAGGAATCCGGCGCAGTGGCGTGTGTACCGGGGCAGCACGGGAAAGACGGAGAGAACACAAACACACATTAAGATCTGTTCATTTCTCTCTCTCTCTCTTTCTCTCTCTCTCTGAAACCACACCCTCATCAATTCCTCGGTCCCAAATATATAATAAAGCTAAGTTTTTAAAACTTAAAAAAAAAAAAAACTTTAAAAATTCAGTTTGTGGTTGGTGTGTGTGTGTGTGTGTGTGTGTGTGTGTGTGTATGAACCCATCTGAGGGGAATCCTTCATAGTTCTGTCTCATTTCCTCTTCACCTCAGCCCCAAAGTCTCCATGCTAGCTAGATTAAATATTAGCATCAGTAATTATTCCGTCTCCAGGTTTTCCAGGTGTCTGGCAATAGAGTTTGTACACTTGTGA
Source organism: Clarias platycephalus (assembly GCA_030068275.1). Lineage (NCBI taxonomy): Eukaryota > Metazoa > Chordata > Actinopteri > Siluriformes > Clariidae > Clarias > Clarias platycephalus. Next base: position 1,519,587 of record JAQQZT010000033.1, on the reverse strand, counting down.
CCGACTTTGTGGGGGGGGGTTGTTTGTTTTATTTCTTTTTCCCCTTTCAGTTCAGTTAGCATGTGATGCTAAGTAAATTTTCAGTCACACAGAGCATTTCCTAATAATTTTACTGAAACATCTGAGGTAAATGTCTCATTTTCAGTCTCACTGTGGTTTCATATCAACTGTGTGTATATATATATATATATATATATATACGGAGTGAATATCTGATATATATATCATAGAGTGAAAACCCTGTTGTTAGGCACCTGGAGACATTGCTAAACTAGAACACCAGCATTTACCTCAGATGTTTAAATGTTAGCCTGAGCGATTAGCTAGTTTGCCTGAGGTAAATGATGGTGTTCTTTGACATGTTGTCTCATTTCCACTCAATACGTATTTCCATCTATGAGACATGACGTTTGGTTAGCAGTCATGCTAAGTGGCTTTTTTTTTTTTTTTTAACAATTTCCTCACACATCTGAGGTAAATTTTTACTCATTTTACTATTTATTGAGGTAAATATTACTGATATTCCCAATTTCCAACACTATAATAATATTTTTTGCATATAAAAACAATCAAAACATTTAGAAAAATGTAAACGAAATGAAATAAACAGACGTTAAACCTCACTTAACCTTAATTTATGATTCCTTTTGACACCGGCTGTTTTTAACAACTAAACTGAAAGCGGCTCCCTTTTCTTCTTGCTGCCGTGCTTGATAACGGTGTTGATACCCATGGTGCTACGTCTTCACTAAATCCTGCACAAAAAACACAAAAGAAATATGTAAACTCAATTCGCTTGGTTTTCCACTGGCACAAAAAAACTTTTGAACATCTCCTGGATTTACGCGCAACTTAGCTGGCGTTCGGCTCAGTTTGTTCACTCGTATGCTAAAATTGGTTTCCATGCCCAGGTAAATTTCTTGCAAAATTTCAATTGTTAAGGTGAAAATTCTTAAGGCGGGGCCGTTCATATGCCGAGGTACCACTGTTTATCCAAATTTAAGCTAACTCCGTTCTCATTGTAGTTGTTTTGAATGTTTTCTTAGTAATTAATCAACATCTCTGAGGTAAATGTTGAAGGTCTGGATGGTTCTGTGTTTTTTATTTTATTTTAATGTCGTTTTGCTTTTATGTTGTTAGATTTGGTAGCTAGCGAAATAATAAACTTTAGTCAGTAGCCTAACCATAGTGCTCTTTCAGCACTATTAATACACAAAATACCTTTCTCTCTCTGTGTGTGTGTGTGTGTGTGTGTGTGTAGGGCGCTGCAGGTCCCTGTGACTGATTACTCATTTGAGGATTGTCAGTTGGCCATGGCGGAGGGACAGCTTAGACTGCCAGTGGACACGAGTCTGCTCGAGTTCGCCCGACTTGTCCGCAGACTGGGGTGAGACACACACCCTTACACACTCTCTTTCTCACACACACACACGGTCACACCACTGACTCATAACTTCTCTTACTAGTTTGTTTAGGAAAAAAAATACTCAGTGTTGTGGAAGTGTGTCGATGAGTGGTGTGATGAAGCAGAGTTAATTTTACATCTGAAGTTGATTATTTTCCCTAATGGCACACCCTGGACTCTTGTCGCCCCCCCCCCCCCCTTCGGTTCTACAGAAACCCTAAATCATAAACTCCACTGTCACAAAAACTTACTCCGATAAAAAAAATCCTGAGACTGGAGACTCCTTCCCTGGTGGTTACATTTCAGTACATGTGTGAGTTTTAGTAATCTGTCTAATCCACTAGGCGTGATACTGTACAGTTGTTGCTATAGAAACGATAACATGAATCATAACAGAGTAATATGAACCTGCTATGTCTAGAATTAAAGGGTTGAATTTATGTATGTTGTACATTATTTTCTCGTGTGTGTGTGTGTATGTGTTTGTTCAGGCTGAAGCGGGAGAAGAGTGAGATTGAGGATTACAGTCGGAGAGCGTGGGAGCTGCAGGGAATAAAGCAGAACGCTGAGCAGTTCGCTCGCTTCCTGAAACAGCCGCTGTCCAACGTGCTGCGCGACATGTTCGCCCTGTTCGACGAGGTCAGTACCTCATTAACTCCTTTTCTTATGCACTTAGTCATCGGGGTGTGATAATAGGGTTTGTGTAAATGACTTTAAATTCGTCTGATGTCACTTGGCAAACAGAGATCTAATTCGAATCTCTTTGAGACAAAACGGTGTGTAAATGTTTTGGTAAAAACGAATAATTTTCTATAAATAAATTCTACAGATTTTTATGGGTGCACCTGGGTTATGTATTTTTGTTATTGATAAAAATGGTGTATTTTGTTTATCATGCTCGTGTCTCGCAGCACGACGAGGGTTTGATGGACGTGCGCGAGTTTGTCATCGCCTTCTCCGTAGTGTGCAGACCCGCCAAAACACTGGAGACCATCGAGCTCGCCTTCACGGTGCGTGTGTGGGTGTGCGGGAGTGTCATGTTTTGACACTCGTCAGGTTTCTCAATATGACGGTTTGGGCCGGACAGGCCACGCCCACTAGATACCGAAAGCATTGAGATCATGGTGTTTCCCCCTTGTTCTTTCCGGGCTCAGATGTACGAGGAGGAGGAGGGCGAAGGAGTAACAGAGGAAGAGCTGGAGTGTATACTGCACACGGCCCTGGGAGTGACGGAGCTCCGAGTGTCTCGACTCTTCCGCGCCATCGACGTGGCAAACAGCGGCAGAGTGACGTTTGGTAAGAAAAACAGGAAGTTTCAGGACCAGCTGTGACACGTGTAGGGTGCACAGGGGTAAACACTTTGTACGTTAGCGCCAAATCACAGTAAATCACAGTAGGCGGAGCTAAAATGTACTGATTGGCAAGTTAGTACAGAGACGTGTCCGTCTACTAGATTGTGTGCTAATCGGCTATGATTATGTAAAACAATTAGATATAAACTGATTCAGCTAGTGACTTAAAAAAAAAAAAGTTTTTCATCTTTACAAGTTTTGTTCCTATAATCCCCAATAACCAAAAAGTATTTAACTATTGTGTTGAGTTTTTTTTTTTTTTTTTTTTGGCCGGTATATAGAGAGAAAGAAATTATCCAAAAGTGCTTAAATTTTGAGAATGTTAATATTTAGATACTAGATACACAATATCGTAACTATTATTAAAAACTTTAGTTGAACCTTTAATGCTGTTTGAAATCTTTAACATTCCCAGTATAAATTAAGCTGTAAAATTTCAAGCTGTAGTTAATTTTTATCTGTTTTGAAGATGGGACCAATAAAATGATTTGGAGTAGTGATGATTATGTAAATACAATTGTACACACTGAATGAACTTATATTGAGTTATATTGAAGTATGTATATAGAACAATATTGAAGTTTTTCATCTTTTTTTTAAAAATTGTCCTCTTTATAACCATAACATTTATTTATCATCATTTTTTAATTTTTTTTTCCATTCACACTTTCTGACAGAGATGTTCAGGAGTTTTGCAGAGCAGCAGCCCGATTTCGCAGAGGAGTTCCTGTACGCGGAGAACACGGGCTTCTTCAGCAACTTCCTGTCGTTTGGCGTCGTCTCCAACAGCTTCTGCGCCGACTTCTCCCCCAACGAGCGTCAGAAGAAGGCCAATTGAAGAACGTCAGGTCCTGGATGAAGAGTCGAAAATGAGCCAGTGCGTGAAAACAAAGTTTACTCATGACGCTCATATTCTTTTATTACTAATTTTTCATGTTTCTTTCCTATGTTTCTCCTCTTTTTTGCATATCCAACAACCAATGAAAAGGAGGAGGCATGATTTCAGACAACTTTGCATAAGATCTAAATCATGTTTGAATTCCAGAAAACACATTCAGGTTTTAGACAGTAGCTAGCTTAAGTCATGTTGCCTAATTTATTTTTTTTTCCCATTAAACATGTTTTTAATGTTAGTCATCAATCACAGTTATGTATCATTGT
>JAQQZT010000033.1:1477818-1491025 GCA_030068275.1 Clarias platycephalus | reverse complement strand
AACCAGAACCGAACCGCAGATTAAGCACGCGCATATAACCGTCGGCATTTTAAGTGTGATTAAAAATACAAGAAATAACTTAAACCAAGATAACGTGACTAAACATCGCTAAACAACAGGTGACATTTATGTTCAGTATTCCATTTCTATTTAGAAAGATAGGAATTAATTCCTGCTTACCTTTTCCACACGACCGGCCGAACGTTTGTCTCCTCAACTGTGTTCTCTTCTCGCGATGTCTTCTCGCGAGATTTCCGGTTTTGCTATTTCCGGTTTTCATAGTGACGCGATCTCTTTGGTTTATCTCAACATGATTGAATCTAATACATGTTAAGTTGTTGAATTTCATGCAAATACAGCATGATTTATTCATGTTCATCATGAAATTATTATGTACAAAACACATATTACACTTTAGTACATGTAACAGGTAGCCAGGTTCATTTTTTTCAGTGTACTTCCACTTAAAAAATGTCGTTGTGTGTTTCCCAAATGAGAAACAGAACCTCTTTCTCCACACTGGTCTGTCTTTTCTCCTCAGGTTAAGACGGACACAGAGATCTTTGGGCCATTTTGTGGGAGGGACAGACCTGCTGACATCCACACCGCAGCCCAACACGTTCAAGTCATCTTCCACTCCGATCAGGGGGGAACCAACCAGGGCTTCTCTCTTCAGTACAGACCTAAAGGCAGGGTTTACAATCAATAGTCGTTCATCAAAACCATGATTGTGTCATTTTACTCATTAACTGGGAACCTCTATTTGGTTGACTTATCCTTCTTTGTAGTAATGGAATGTTCTGGAAAAGTGACGCCCCATTCCGCTGTATCTCCTGTGAAACGACGCTATCCGGTGGGCGAGAAGGTCACTGTGCGCTGTGAGCAGGGATACGCTATAGCTTACGTGAGTATGCAGAGTGAAATGACATACTTCAACAAACGTTATTGGCTCTCATGTTGGATCTTGTAGATGTTCATCTATAAATCATCCAGAGGCGTGCAGAGAAGTATATGTATGATGTCATGTGACAAGTATTGACTCCAACCCCAACCTGTGAGTCTCAAGGGTAAAAAAAAAAAAAAAGGCAGTAGAGTATGACATTAATCTTGATTTTTTCCCCCCCTTCTTTTCTGTGCACAGAAAAATTACAGTTTTGAATCCACGTGTCTGCTTAACGGGAAGTGGAGTGTCATACGCAACTGTGAAAGTGAGCGAAAATATTAACGTGCTCACAAAGTGTTTGCTGTACACCAATATCGTCACAATCCTACCATCAGTATTTCTGTCTGTCATTTTCCGCAGTGGTGAACTGTGGACCTGCTGACCTTTCAGACCTGATGTCGTTTACTGAAAACACAGGGATGATCTACAACGACAAATTCAGTATTAATTGCTCTACACACTACTACGATCTTGTTGGAAATGGTAAGTGTGTACAAATACTGAGGCAAAATTACACAGAATTTTAACAGTAACTAGGCACGAGGACCCAAGAGCAGGACAAAATTGTCGAACATTTTAAGCTTATCAAGACCCCATACTGTATATTTAATATGACCCCTGCACTATTTAAATAAATCCTCTGCTCTGGTGACTGACATCACGTTCTTTTCCTCTTTCAGCCAACTTCATTTGTGACGAGACAGGAGACTGGGTGGCTGAAAATGGACAGAACTTTTCACAAATTACCACAAAGTGTGTTCCAGGTATATCCACGCAAACAATAATGAACCACACACACACACACACACACACACACACACACACACACACACACACACACACATATATATATTACACAATGCTGTGATTTTTTGCCTATTTGTCTCACTTAAAATTAATTTGATCTGAATCACTTAATGTTACACAAAAAGGAAAGGCAAAATGCAGTATTTAAATGATGATTTCATTTATTAAGGGAAAAAAGGTGTCCAAACCTACCTGTCCCTGTGTGAAAAAGTAATTGTCCGAAACCTTAAAACTGGTTGTGCCACCCTTGGTGGCAACAACCGCTTGCGATAACTGAGTCTTTCACATCACTGTGGAGAAATATTGGCCCACTCTTCTTTTCAAAATTGTTTTAATTCACCCACAGTGGAGTGTTTTTCGAACACTAACGGCCTGTTTAAGGTCATGCCACAGAATCTCAATCCAGGATTTAAACCTGGACTGTGACGAAGCCACTTAATTCTTTTTTTTTCTTGAGCTTCTGAAAAGGAAAAAAAAAAAAGGGGGGAGTCACAGTCCAGACTTTAATCCGATTAAGACGAAGTGCAATTGCAAATTTAAAATAGTGAGCACTTTGTTTTGCAAGACTTTAAAAATTATATTATTTCTAATTAAATATGTACATAAGCATGAAAAAAAAAATCACAAAATAACTGAAAAAAATAAATAAATACAGAAATGGTTGGATTTCCTTCAGTATGATGAGCAGAATTTCCAACATAAACTAATTTAGTGTTAGAAAGTCAGATAAAGGAGAAATGCCAGATATTACTGACTGTATTCTACATTAAATATCATTCTACTAATTAGCCAAATTTTAATTTTTTTCAAAATAAAACTGTAGTTAGCCTTTTTTGTTTTGTTCGTTAACTACATCAGCCATTTTTTGGTGTCCATGTGCAAATTTGATATTTGCAGACAACAATTTAAGTACAATGACTGTATTCATAACCAATGACCTAAATATTTCTCAATTTCACTTTTTTTTAGTATGTGGCATGACTAAATCATCTGGTGGTGGAAGAATCTTTGGGGGAGAAACTGCCACACTGGGGCAAATTCCCTGGCAGCTCCTAGTGAAAGAACCAGAGCGAGGAGGTGCATCTCTAATTAATGACCACTGGGCCATCACGGCTGCTCATGTAGTGGAAAAGCAGAAAAGCAGATCACTGATGTTCATTGGAGGGATGGTGGATGGTCGTGACCAGAATAAGGTTGAAATGGAGACAGAGAAGATCATAATTCACCCCGGCTATGATAATAAAAAAAGTGATTATGATAACGACATTGCCTTGGTCAAGATGTCTTCTCGAATCCCTCTCAATGAAAATATCATGCCCGTGTGTCTTCCAGAGAGAAAAAGTAGTGGACCAGTGATGGAGGGAAAGCAGGGGACAGTCTCAGGCTTTGGTGCGACATCAGACAGGAAGCTTAGGAGTCGATATTTACAATATGGTCATGTTAAAGAATACTCAGGTCACTGTTTTGATTCTGAACTTAAGGTCACTGAGAACATGTTCTGTGCTGGAGACGCTGATGGACAAGTGGACAGCTGTAAAGGAGACAGTGGGGGTCCACTCGTCATTCCAATGCTGGGGTTTGGATCTATAGACACACCATACCGTCTCAAGGGGATTGTGTCATGGGGTCCAAAAGTGTGTGGAGATAAAAATTATAAAGGTTATTATACCAAAGTGGAGAATTACCTGGACTGGATTAGAGAAACGATGGAGAAGAATTAAAGCCAGACCAAACAATCCAGCTCCATCAATCAGCCTTCATCCAATAACACACGCTCTGTAATTTGGTTATTGCATTATTTACACACAACTTGTCAGGTGTAAGAGTGATTCAGACATTATTTACAACTAATCCAATTTGTTTTAATCCAAAATGTTTTGCTTGTAAATCTGATTATAAACTTATAAACTGTTTATTTAAAGAAAATGAGCCTTTATTTCTGTGAGTGGCCCGTAAGTGCAAATCAGAAAGCACAGGAAAAACAAAAACAAATCCAAAAAGCAGATGACAAAGCCACAAACACTGTACTAAATAAAAAATGCAACATCAACACAACTACAAATACGATGTTAAAGTAAAAAAAAAAAAACAATCACCACTAAAACACGGATTGAGGTAAAAAAAATAAAATAATTATTAATCTAAAAACACAACACTAAAAGAAAATGCAACATAAAGTAAAGAGTGCAACTTTAAATTCAATAATGCAATGTTAAAGAAGTTAACAAAGACTGCAAGAATGCAGAAACAACAATACAGTAAATAAATAAAGAAATCAACATTGCAGTCTAAAAATACAAGAACAAAACAGTTACAGTATTACAAAAGCTCAATCAAATACAATTAAATTAGACAACAATAAGAACATGAAAATATATTTTTTGCCCGAAAATCATACAACAAACATTCAAATGGTGTAGTGTTAAAGCAAACAGAGGAAAGAATTACCTTGGACACCTCCGGGCTGAGCAGACACGGCTGTGTTCATCTGTACGACGTCTCAGCTTCTGCAATTCATCAGCGCTGACTGTGTGGCGGATGGGAGGTCTTATCAGTATCATCTACCTAATGAACAAAAACACACTGATGACCAAAACGTTTTTATCTGATCAACTAGAATCACAGATGACACAATTTAAGGGCCAAAATCTAAATCTCAAAAACTGAGCTAAAAAAATTCCAGATGCCTTGAAAGGTTTCCATATTCTTTCTTTTTGTGAATAGACATTTCAGTCCAGTTAAACAAGACAAAGAGTTCTAAATACAACTGAACACATGGCAAATATTGAAGTAAAGGAGATCTTGTGATGGTATGTTTACTGGACTGACATTACATGCCAATATTGCAAACTGTGATTAAAAAACTAACAGTTATGTGAATTTAATACTAATACACCACATTATTGTATTTGTTCGGCATTCTCAGCCCGTATTCACAAAAATTCTTAGAATTCTCTCAGAGATCTCCTATCTTTGCCTAAAAAGTCCTAGCTGGGAGTCTTAGACTAAAAGTGATATAGAAAAACGTTTTAGAGCAGCTCTGAGCAAGGAAAGTACAAAAACATTTATCTTAGTATAGGAGGTGGGGTTGACCCGTTGCTAGGGATGATGCAACAATTCAAGAACTGTGAATGGTTGATGAAAAATAACCTCTGACCTCTGTAAAGGTCTTGAAATGCGTGAAAATAGAATCTGTGAAAATAGACTTTATGATAATAGAACAGACAGTAAAATAATAATGTTTGTATATAAAGAAATTGTATAATCATGGGTAATACAGTACAGGCTACTTCATGCAAAGTTACTGTTATAGGCTAAATATCTTAAAGTTAATTAATTTGTAATAAGTAGATCAATAAAAATTGGGCATTCTACTCCATAAGCACTAGGAGTGAAAAGCAGTATATTTATTGTACAAGGTTTATTAGAAGGAAACCATAAAATCTAATTTGTCATGTGTTGATCAAAGTTCATACCTGAAAGATGGTCTGATTGCCAAAGCAAATAAATCCACATTACTGTTTAAACAAGACGCAAAACAGCATCCAAAACACAAGAACAAATTATTTGACAATCTATATTATCTACAGTATTATTGTTCCACTTTATTTTCAGTTTCATTATTTACTATTTAACATCACTATAAGCAGAAAAAGACTTGTGATGGAATAAAATTTTATTGTGTTTCATATGTACATGAGGAAGGACAAAGAAGCAGAACTGTTACCATTTTAAAGGTGTCTATTTTACCCCAACAGCTTCTCCCTAAAACAGGAATCTCTTACTGCAGCAAACTGGGAAAACATGATCACAAATTTTAACAAACTCACCGCTTCACAGATAAAGCTACTGGTCACTGACGGATACGAATCTTACAGACTTACGATGGTTTTAAACTTAGCAGGTTGGAAAAATTCATATTTGTAAATTTAATGAATATCAAGTATCTTTATAGTTCACCAGTGTAGGTATTTATACTGTACATTATTGACGGTTAAAGGGTTTGTAGAAATAGGTTAAAGGTTAAAGCTAAAAATAATCTGCTTTAATGTAATCAGTGATATTATTATTTCAGGTTGAAGCCCACGTACATGTCTGTCTGTCTTTCTGTATGGGAGAAATTCTGAGAGGTTGAATATCTTACGTGGCATAAATGAAAAATCTGCTTATATTCCCATTGTGATGATTGCTCTCCATTATCATGATGTGTTCCTCTTATATGAAGCATATTATTTTTATGAGCTAATCAAAAAAGTTTCCTACATTTCCACATTTACTAAATATGGATGCAAGTCTCCCTCTAGAGGACAGATTTGTATTGACACATCAGATACGGTTAGGTCTTCAAGCTGCAATTTTGCTTTAATCAATTTAACACTTACATCACTCTCTAAACAAGTGAACCTTTATTATACTAACAGATGTTTGACATGTAGTTTTTTTAGTATGTGAACTGTGCATTCAGTTCTTTTGCCACATTTCTTTATTATTATATAAAATATTTTTAGAATTTAATTATCTTTTTTTTTTTATTTAAAATTAAAAATTTTTAAATTTAATTATCAATTTTTAACTAAATAAAATGTTTTTAAAATACTTAAATAATGTTCTTTTTTTCTCTTGAACTAGTTAAAAACCAATATTAAGCCTTAAATTATAGGTTAGACTGAGTTTGTTGTGCTCATTATTAGATAAAAATAAAATGTTAGAACTTACTTAGATATATGTTTAAATCACATTTTAAATTTTCACTCTAATTAAGTTAAGTTTGTGATGTTATTCAGTCCTCTTTACCTTGGTCCAAATCTTTTGAACTTTGTTGAATAAATAAATTTATATCATAAACCTCTAAATATGTAGAATCGGTACAACTTGTTTCTCCAAATTTCTGGTTGTAATGTGCAAACAACATGGCAGCCTGTCATCATGTCGAGATCGTTTTTAAAGAACTGCTGATTTGTAATATTGACATGGCCATCTTGCACCGTCTTACATGGTAAAAAGTGCTTTTATAAAGAAGTTGGCAGGTTATTTGTAAACATACAGTGTCTGAGAAACTGCAACAGTGTGAAAACCAAAAACTAATGCTACAGCTTCTCAATTTTTCCCTTCCATGCATGTGTGTGTGTGAGAGACAGAGAGAGAGAGAGAGAGAGAGAGAGAGAGAGAGACATCCACATATCTAGTAAAATATAAAAATGTGTGTTATTTGATATGTGAGAAAAGTAGTATATATGCATCATAATAGATGAGTATACAGTATGCATGTTCCATAATGTGGAATAAACATCTGAATATATTAAATTAATGAAAAACATGAGCATGTTGAATGAAAACTCTGAATATAGTGAATGAAACATTACGTCATCAAAGGGCAGGTCATCTAGTGGTTTGGATCTGTTTCGTCAAATTTTTTCAGGTATTTATTTCACAATAGCTGAAGTATATCTTGCTGATGGGAAAAGAGTTTGAAGAAATAGTTAAAAGGTTAAAGCTCACAGTGGTACCTTGGCAGATTATAGTGGTACTATGTATAAATAAAATCTACATGAATCTCCACTTATGTACTGTAGGTCTACTGTGGAACATAAATATGTGGCAGTAAATAGAAGTGTGTGTGCAACATCAGTGTGTAGCAAGATGTCACTTAGTGTCTAGAGGAATAGATAATGAACTCCACAGACATACAATTTAGTCCAACTCTCTGATCAATAGGAAATAACATCTTTTTTCAGGATTAAAAAATAATAATAAAAAATTCAGATATTTTTTAAGGTTGAAGATGAGTTCAGGATCATTTAGCACATCTGCGATTGCAGCATTTCACTCATCCCACAATGATCAACTGACAAATCTCTGTGTGTGTGTGTGTGTGTGTGTGTGTGTGTGTGTGTGTGTGTGTGTGTGTGTGTGTGTGTGTGCTAAACAAATAAAGGAACTTCACTGCAGTGCACACACACACACACACCGTTAGTTCAACCATGTTTATTTTCTGGTAAGGACGATTACATTTCTGAACTTTAAATTTCTAACATTGTGAAAAAAGAAAAAGCTATTAGATCAGGACTTATAATAATTTTCCTAATTTTCTTTTGATTCTGTAAAGCTGCTTTGTGACAATGACCAGAGTTAAAAGCGATATATAAATAAAATTGCATTTCGTTTCAGATGTTAGTGACCTCCAATAAAACTGTGAGTAATCTGAACCTCCTGGCTCTCTGTATATCCATATTTCTATATTTCTGTTCCTTCAGGCTGTGTGTGGTGTTAGCGAGTGTGTCCCCGTCTATCGCTGGATATATTCAGTCTCCTGGGTTTCCCCACGGATACCACACAAACATGTCTGAATCATGGAGGCGTTGTGCACCGCCGGGTCACGTCCTGTCCCTCACACTGCTCCACCTGGACCTGGAGGAGAGCAGCGAGTGTGAGAACGATGCCCTGAAGGTACAGGACAGGAAACTGCTAACGTCTTTTCCTATAAACTACCTTTTAATTCACTTTCTCCTTTTCATACATGCTTTAAAATAAACAAAAAATGACTGATTTTCTTTTAGTCAATTATTCATCCTTTTTTAAACTTTTTTTTTCACTGATGATTTATAGTTTATTATTCATTTCTGTCTATTTTTTAAATCTTGGATTGTTCCTTTTTCTGCTAAAAATCTTTTGCTAATGTATTGCTTTTTTTCCCTCCTGTTTCTGTCGGACAGGTTTCGGAGGACGGCCACGTCCTCGCTAACTTGTGCGGCAAAATGTCCTTTGAGGAGCTCCAGTCGTCTGTTAATCCCTCGCTCCGCTCGTCCCCTGGAGGCTGTCTCTCTGTCGGCTTCCACTCCGACTACTCCAACACGGAGAGACACGCAGGATTTAATGCTATTTACACAACCCCGGGTAAAATAACAACGCCCCATGTTTGCCACACAAGATTAAATTTTATTTCGGAGACTCAGGAGTAGGGGAAGGGGACAGAGGTGATACTGTATTCACAAGACTTCCCAACCTCAAAGTAGAGTTTATGGCAACCTCCTGGAATTCCTCTATTTCACGGCTTGGGCTTTCCAGGACCATGAACAGTTCTGTGGATACTTAAGCTCACTCCTGCAACAAAAAAACTTTCACCCAAATCCTATCTGAAGTTATTTTTGTCTTTAGATCAGTTGTGTTGGGGGCTGCAGCATAAAAGTAAAAAACACCAGAACAGACGACATTCTGTATCTACACCTGTTTCTTCTGCAATAACACTCAGATGTTCTGGCACTCAGTCATTAGCAAAGAGAATTTGTAAACCTGCCTTTGTGTCTTTTTCTCTTCCAGCCAACTGCACTGAGAATCGTTATGGATCTGGAGTGTTGACGTCTCCTGGCAGACCCGAACCATACTTCGAGAATGCACATTGTTTATACAGTCTCTCTGTGGAGGAAGGGAATCAGATTGAGTTAAAATTCACTGGAGTGTTCGATGTGGAGAGCATCAATGGGCGCTGCATTGACTTTGTCAAAGTACATATGAGTGTGTAACTGTAAATGCATGTTGGGCATATTGGGTCAGGACATATTATGATTTGTACATCCATTCTCAACCACTTAACAAAAATCGGGGTGCAGGGGGTAGCGGTTCCAGCAGGGAACCCCTTTCCCCGGCCACCTCAGCCAACTCTGACTGGGGAGTCCTAAGGCATTGCCAGGCCAGTGTGGAGAACACCTTCTTCAGAACCTCTACGTGAAACACTGATTTGTCTTCTCTCCTCAGGTTAAGACAGACACCGAGATCTTTGGGCCATTTTGTGGGAGGGACAGACCTGCAGACATCCTCACTGCAGCCCAACACGTTCAAGTCATCTTCCACTCCGATCTGGGGGGAACAAATCAAGGCTTCTCTCTTCAGTACAGACCTAAAGGCAGGGTTTACAATCAATAAAGCCACTATTCCTGCGTTGTTAATTAAAAGCATAACTGCACAACATGTCTTTGCAGAGGCGGAGTCTCTGAGGCTATAAATTGCAGAGTTCAGATGCCCACTGACTTTCAATACATTTATGACATTTACCAGATTTATTTTGTCGTTGTATTTATCATCCTCATTGTTTTCTGTGCACAGACAACTGACAGTTTCCACGTGTCAGTTAAACGGGAAGTGGAGTGTCATACACAACTGTGAACGCGAGTGAAATGATTTAGGGTTGAAGCGCTCACACTTACAGTAGTGCACGAAGTATCATCAAAATATCGCCATGACCCTGCGATCAGCATTTCTGTCTCTCATTTTCCACAGCGGTGAACTGTCGGCTTCCTGAGCTTTCAGATCTGATGGTGTTGAATGAGAAAGACCCAGAGACGACCTATAAGCACAACATCAGTATCAAGTGCTCTACACACTACTACAATCTGGTTGGACATGGTAAGTGTACAAATACTGACCCAAAGTTACTTAAAAACTGGATCAGGAGCAGTACAAAATGTGTATTTATTTACCATCTAAACATCTAAAGGTGCGTTCCATTCTGAAAAGTACTTCACAGGGTGTTCCCTAGTCCATGCTCCGTTTGCAGGGAATGTCGGTGAAGGGAACTTCTCTCAACAAAACCCCACCATTCAGAACACGTATAAAGTCACCAGTGCAGAAATCACTTACTCTCTGCATTACCATGGCAACATAAACATCTCGGGTACCTGCTGCTGCTGCTGGGGATGTTTCACCCTACAGACATTAAATATTAAATATTTATTGAAATTAAAACTGATGCCAAATATAAAACATAAGCTATTTAAATGTGTAGAACTTTAAGAAATTATTATTATTAATAATAATAATAATAATAATAATAATAATAATTGATTAAAGATTTACAGACCTTTATTATTATTATTATTATTATTATTATTATTATTATATATATATATATTTTTTTTACAGATTATTAGCCTATATAATATTTTCTGATTCAACTAAATTTTTAATTAATATTAATATGATGTGGAAAAGCAATAATAATGATAATTAATATATATAAATTATTTTTCGAGTTTCATTTTTTTCACACAACAGCGAAATGCACTGAATTTTGAATTCCTTTTACCAGTGGAGTGAAGACCCAGTGTTCACTCGTTCCACACACTGTCTGCAATTCCTTTGAACTGAACATTTTCGCTCCCTGTGGTTTGGAATCACACTTAACATTTTTGAATATCCATTAAAGTATATTGTTAAAGTGCACTTCAGGCTAATTAAACGCACCATGAATAAATATTGGCACAAGAGCAAAGTTTAAAATGTTAAAGTTCCAAAAATCCAATACAAAATAAATAAATAAATAAATGAATGAATGAATGAATGAATAAATTCACGTTACTAAACAAAAGAAAACATCTCTGAGGGTGATGTGAGACCTTCGACAACTTGAATATCGTAAGAGCATTACTGAGTTTATCATGATAATTGACCCCTGCACAATCATATGTAAATCATCTGATGGCAAGTGTTATTACTGTACTTTCATTCCTTCTTTTTCTCTCTTTTAGCCAACTTCACGTGTGATGCTACAGGAGTCTGGGTGGCTGAAAATGGACAGAACTTTTCACAACTTACCACAAAGTGTGTTCCAGGTATGTTCACTCAATCAGTAATGAATTCTGTGATTATTTATTCAATTACATATATACCTTTAAAAAAAAAAAAAAAAAATTCTATACACAATAGTCCTTTTTCTGCTTTCCGAGAAAGACCAAAAATAATGTCCATCATTTGAACCAACGTAGATTTGTCTGTACATTTAAATAAATTAAAAATAAATAAAGTTCATGTATACAGTCAGTTTGCGAATGACAATGAATTCAATTTAAAATAGTGAGCACTATTTGTTTTACAACACTTCTGTGTAATTTATGTAAACAAATTACTCATAAATCAAGAAATACATAATAGAAATAATTTTGGTAAAATTGTTTGGCAGGGATTTTTTAATTATTATTATCAATTAGCCTGACGTTTTATCAGATTTAAAAATAAAACATTGGTTATCCTTTTATAAATGTTTTTTTTTTCACCAGCCATTGCATGTTCAGGATTCATGGTGTTATAAATTTGATTCGTGTACACAACAATTTCAGTCGAACGATGTTCCAAAATATTTTTGATTTTTTTTTTTTTTTTTTAGTATGTGGCATAACTAAATCATTTGCTGGTGGAAGAATCTTTGGGGGAGAAACTGCCAAACTGGGGCAAATTCCCTGGCAGCTCCTAGTGAAAGAATCTCACCGAGGAGGTGCAACTCTAATTAATGACCGCTGGGCCATCACGGCTGCTCATGTGGTGGAAAAGCAGAGATCACTGAAGTTCATTGGAGGAATGGTGGATAGTCTGGACCAGAATAAGGTTGAAATGGAGACAGAGAAGATCATAATTCACCCCGGCTATGATAATAAAAAAAGTGATTATGATAACGACATTGCCTTGGTCAAGATGTCTTCGCGAGTCCCTCTCAGTGAAAATATCATGCCCGTGTGTCTTTCAGAGAGAAAAATTAGAGGACCAGTGATGGAGGGAAAGCAGGGGACAGTCTCAGGCTTTGGTGTGACATCAGACAGGAAGCTTAGGAGTCGATATTTACAATATGGTCATGTGAAAGAATACTCAGGTCACTGTTTTGATCTTGCACTTAAGGTCACTAGAAACATGTTCTGTGCTGGAGACGCTGATGGACAAGTGGACAGCTGTAACGGAGACGCCGGGGGTCCACTCGTCATTCCAATGCTGGGGTTTGGATCTTCTGACACACCATACCGCCTCAAGGGGATTGTGTCATGGGGTCCACCAGTGTGTGGAAATAAATATTATAAAGGTTATTATACCAAAGTGGAGAATTACCTGGACTGGATTAGAGAAACGATGGAGAAAAATTAAAGCCTGACTGAACAATCCAGCTCCATCAATCAGCCTTCATCCAATAACACATGTCAGGACATGACTTCTACCTTTTCTAATTCATGCTAAGGCAATAGCATTATTTACACACAACTCTGCAGGCTTAAGGGTAATTCAGTACGCTTCATTTACATTAAATACAATCAAATATATTTCGCTTATGTAACAGATGATTTCTGGCTTAATAAAATCTTTGTCTTTGTTTTTTGCTTTGCGTTTATTTCCAACTCATTAGCAAACACACATTCCCTACTCAGCCCTGCCATATTACCAGACAATAATATATAAATCTTCAGGAAATTTGCAATTACAACAGGTAACTCAATAACCAATACATGAAGTGTAAATACTGTATACAAGTGTGTAAAGTGTGTGAGCAAAGCATCAATGTGTAAGAAGTTTTACCTTTGGCACCAACTCTGAGTTTCTGCAGCTTATCAGTTGATTGTATACATTTCCGTTCAAAAGTTTGGGGTCACTTGCAAATGTCTTTGTTTTTGTTTAGTGATTTATTTTCTACATTCTACAACAATA
>JAQQZT010000033.1:1437752-1452254 GCA_030068275.1 Clarias platycephalus | reverse complement strand
TAAAAAGTAGAAGTACACAAAAAATCTACTCAATTACAGTAATGCGAGTAAATGTAGTTCATTACTTTCCACCTCTGGCTATTATTACTGGTGTTATAATGTGTTCATAAGCCTCACTGAGTTTTCCGGTCATGACATGATACGGTCATTAGGGCTTGGTGCCTAAATGTCATTACAAATGGTAGCAAAAGCAAGTAAACAGCATTTTTAGTCATAAATCTAAACACGATGTGAGGGTTAGGGTTAATTAACCCACAGGAGACACTCGACTTTAATTCTACTTTGTATGCCTTTATCTCTACTCTTTTTATTCTTTGGCCTATAAATCTGTAAAATCCTGATAATTCTTCTGGATAGGATTAGCATTAAAGGGCTAAAATCTCCAAAAGCTTCTCCATATCGCTCTCCTCTCCACACTTCTACTCTGTCTGATAGCCTGACTCGTTCCTTCCTCTGCTTTTCCTCACCACAACCTCGTGCCTCACTCCTCTTCCTCTCCTCTTTGGCTGAAGGTTCCCCCTGTTCCTGTATATTTAGCGATTTCACCAGATTGTAGATTTCTTGCCGTGCTTTTCTGGATTTGTCCAACAGGAATCAGAAATGAAAGGTTTTAAGATGAAAGATAATATAACACCATGAAGGTAAATATACTGTATCTGAAGCTCACCCTGAGCAGCCAGATTTTAAGATTGTTACTGTAAATCGTAAATAAGTAAACAAGTAAACAAGCAAAAAATATGTATATACACAAATATGTGTTCTTTATTTCTTTATGTTGTTGGTGTTTTTTATTTTTATTTTTTTATCTTTAATCATGACTTGGCAAATGTTTGATCTATGAGATTATTATAATTTTTTTTAGCACTAGCACTAGTTTTGTGAACTGAACACATAGGCTAAAAAAGCAAATATTAAAACTCAGTAATTTCCCCGTTGAAATATTAAACAGAAAAAAAAAATGCTTAGTGACTACACTCCCATTTCAGCTTTTTTTCAGCTTGTACGTTTCCTAATCCACTTGGTCTGTCTATCCGTCGGCCCGTCCTTTCAGAGGGGCTGCTGTGGCTTTGGTGACCCTTTGACCTGAGACTCAATACGTGAAGACTAAACAGTGCTTAAACAAACACAGCGCTCATCTTCAGCTCTTTAGCCTCATGCTAATTTCACTGATATGTAACGCAGTCCTCGTGCAGTAAAGCAATAAACCAGACGTCTGAGCAAACATGCGAGAGATAAACCTACAGATTTATACATTTCCTGTTTACTGTTATACACACACACACACACACACACACAGACACGAGACGAACAGATCACTATCGTCGTGTGACAGATCGCCGTATGCTAACCTCTGCTTTTGGGGCAGTTTGGTCAGTAACTGGAACAGCACACAGGAAGTCGACCTATACGGCTACTAATTCTTGTTATTTTTTTATGATCCAAATTTTGCTAGAATTAATCCAGAATGCAGTGTTCTGACAGACTTTCTACTGATAGCTGAAGATGTGACATTACAGCAGCTGATCAGAAATCTGACATTTAAATGTTCTTTCTTGCTTTTTTCCTTTTTTTTTGTTTCCTTTTTCGATTTAAGTTCTTTCTGGCTTCTTTTCCTATTTCCTCATTTGTTAAATAAAAATCTAATTTCATTTTACTATGAAATTTTACAAACTTTTGTCTTATGTCTTTTTTTTTTGTCTTTTGCTTTTTCCCTCTAATTCTTTTCCTTTGTCCTTCCCATTTTCTTTTGTTGTTCCTTTTGCCAGTCGCCTTCTCTCTGTTCAATTTTTCGTTCATCGTTTCATGGTTCTTTCTGCTCATGTTTTGATTTCACTGTCATCTGTCCTGTCAAAAAATGCTACCATAGCATGAAATGAAAATTTATGGGTAACATATTCTGATACGCAAGCATCCCCATCGAATAGCGCTCCCAGTATATAATTAACCAAATGAAAGAAACAATTCCATAGCTGGTCGGTTGTCTCATGTGCAGATCCGTTAAGTAGCAAAAAACAAATAGGTAGCAGGAATTGGCAGAAAACCTGGCTTCATTGAAGTGGGCGTGGCTTCCAAGTCTACAGAGCCAACAACTATTTAGAAAGTATGATGTGCTGTTCAAGACCTGTGATCTCCGCTTTTTTTTTTTTTTTTTCTCGGACCTGTGATCAGAGCGGTGTTAAAGTCTAAAACAAATGCTTCTGCTCCATCTCGAATTGAGGTGGGAAAAAAGGACAAATTCCATTTGCATTAAACAACGTGCTCCTGAATCAGCAAGAGGTCTGTTAGATGCATTAAAATGTAAACGAGTGTCTGATGAGTAACGAAAGCGCTTTGGCTACATACATTTGAAAATTGTTTATTCGTACACACACAAATCAAATCCTATTTCCACATCAATAAATCAATATCCAATCCGAGCATCAGACACATCACCTCGAACACACACTCGGCACTTAATAAAAGCCAAAAGCAGACGGCCGAAGTGGCCTCATAGCCGGATGATTCGCTCCTGATGGATCTCGTGCTGCTGAAGCTGAGCGTCTGATTACGCGGAGACGGCGGACAGATTGTCGTATCTGAAACGGATATCTGCACCTGAGCACGATGGGCTAAAGACAAATTACCACCAGGGGCAGGAAAACAGCTACTTTATCTTGGATTGGGACGCAGCCTGTTGCACGAGAAAGACCATAAAGCTAATGCGTACGAAGAATTAATCTAAACAAGATTAGACTAGACTTAGACATAAATACATACAGTTACTATGGATTAAAAAAAACACTACATGTGGTGCTGTGGTGGGAAAGTGATCGACTTCTGGCTGGTTATAGTAAAACTGCTTCATCACACTCCAACAGTGGTGATTTTTAAGTGTTTTGTCCTTTAAAAAGTATTTTACATGAACAAACAAAACTGTAGTTAAGTGATGTTTACAGTTTCCTTCTCTAACAGCTAATCTTTATCAAACCTTAAATAAAGCACATCACAAACAGGAGATTTTAATCTGTAGTGCTACAACATGCATGACTCTGAAATGAAGGTGTCTGTGTGTGTGTGTGTTTGGATGAGGACCTGCTCTTGTTGGATGTACGTGCTGACCCCATCATGGCTCCTTGTCCTTTTAGGGAGTGTGTGTGTTCAGCGCTCGTGTTGTCACCGCGCCCTCGTTACAAAGCACTTTAGGCTGCATGAGAGCCGAGTGTAAACTGTTATTGCACAAACAGCACTTAGGCCTCATTTACAGTCTCAAAATATAAACATAGAAATATAATCCACTACACACACACACACACACACACACACACACACACACACACACACACACACACACACACACACACACACACACAGATGTTACCAGATGTTTGCTTGGCTTGTTTTCTCACTTTCATGATGACTTGAGGTTTGAAAGGTGGAAAAAGCAAAAATCCATCATTATTATAACACACAAATATTTTATGCTCTTGCATCAATTAGCTTGCCGTTTTCAGATACCACATAACTGTCCCAATCCCTGAAAATTCAAAATATGATTAGCAGTGATAGCTATAATTTAAATAATAATAAGATTTGGGGTGTAAATGTTGCTTTCATCTCGACAGGTTTACATGGTAGAACTTTGTACCTTTCATATAGAGTGTATTTAGTTATTTCTATCAGGACTAAATGAGATTGTGCCGATATACATTATTTGTATAACCGTTGTTAGTAGAAAGCTGCAGTCATTGCTAAACTTAAATAAAGTGAAATTTGATTTGCAAGAAGGTCTGTATTATTAATTTAACACCAAGTCTGGAAAAAAGCTAGATATTCCCAGGATGTTTTTTCCCCAATTTGCACATTCTTTAATTTTTTATTACTTCCAACTTAGTTCTACTAAAATTACGATTTTGCTTAACAGGTCATAGCACGTCCATGTGTTACACGGATAACTATAAACCTACAGCGATCATGGAAGAAGCACAAAAATAAATGCTAAAAATAGTATTTTTAGATGTATTTTTAATATTATTAAATTAATAAGTGTATACTTCAAATGACAAAAAATACAATTTTGCCAGTCATTTATGTTGTGTGGGGAATTATTGACACATCGAAGGAAAAGGCTATACTGTAGATTAAATGCTGTTCAAATTACACAAGCTAGCACACAGCAGTTAAATGTTTCACACAGTTAAATAAACGCACAGTAAAAACAGTGACTCAGGGGAACATAGTCCATTAACAACTGACTAAACACTACTAAAATTAGAATTTAGCTAAACATCACACATCTGTTTACCAACACATCTCAGGACAGATGTAGATGCGCCCCCTACAGGGCACTGTGTGTTTATACATTTCCACAAGGCGTACCAGCTACATGCTAGCCAGCAAAATCAGAATTTTAAAACTTATGGTGGATTTTTGTGGAGTTTCTACAAATCTGAGGAAAATTTTGATATTAATGACGTGTTGGTCTTTTTTCCACTGTTACTGTGTTTATAATTTCATGTATACAGGACTAAACAGATATGCGCTTACAAATGTACAATTTCACAAGTTACACAGCACTTAATATATGATGATATAATTCACTCTTAGAACTGTTTAATTAACAATAAAAAAAACTCCATATAACTAAACTTGCCTTCACTAAATGTTAAGCTAAGCACAAACTAGCTGTTAATGTAAACGAGCGCAGATTTAGAACTACAAAGACTTTTTTTTTTTTTTTCATATCAGGTCATTTTGAATTTTGCTGACTCATGTGAGGGGACTCATCTTTTGTCAGGCACTGAAAATGTGTAGTCAGTCAAATGGAGCCTTATTATTTAAAAAAAAATTGTAATATTTAGTATTAAAATGTTGACATTCATAACATCAGGTTTATTTTTTAGTTATTTATATATTTTTTGAACAATCATAACCCTTTACTATTCTGGAAGAAAATCATTAATTACTTGCTACAGTAGGTAAGAAAATAATTTAGCAACACTGAGCTTGTATTAATTTACTGACACTTTTGAGAAAAAATTATAATATTTATCACAACTGTGCTTTCACATGGTCACAGTGTCTTAAAGCTAGTAAGCTAAAGGGTAAGTCTTAGTCATTAGCTTATGGTCAGTGTCAATGTTTTAAAGTCATTCATAACAACTCTAACAATTAGAGCACGTCATCTTACCTTTACAGTATGCCTAAACCCTACTGTCTATTTGAAGGCTTAGAGACATTAGCATGAACGGATTATGTTGGTTTTTATATTCTGAGCAGATTATTGGCTTGAAGGTGTCAATCACTTTGTTTAGAAACTGTTTTTCCTCAAAGCATTTTATTAAACATTTACGCCTTGAAAAATTAACTTGAATGTGATTTTATTTTTATGATCACTATCAAAGTAACTAGCTATCATGTGACGGTTTATCATGGGCAAATCAGGATAGCTCAAATTTCAGATATATATATATATATATATATATATATATATATATATATATATGGTAATAAAAGTCCAATGTGGCATTTTAAACTTATTCTAAAATGGTATTTATTTTATCCATGTATCCCAGATTGTTCTACTTTTT
Source organism: Clarias platycephalus (assembly GCA_030068275.1). NCBI lineage: Eukaryota > Metazoa > Chordata > Actinopteri > Siluriformes > Clariidae > Clarias > Clarias platycephalus. The sequence goes on along the minus strand of JAQQZT010000033.1, from coordinate 1,446,687 downwards.
ATTATAATAATTATATAAACTTAATTGGGAAATTAACAAAGAGTTATTAAACTAGAACTTTATGAACAGTTTGTTCCATTATTCCTTCTATTCTTGAGTGATGATGCCATCTTGTGGCCACTGATGAAAAATTGTCAGTTGTCAGTACAGTAGTTCTTAACCCAGGACCTGAAGAACCCACTGACCTGGACATTTTAGTGTTACTCTGCTCTATCACACTCAGCGCTGAGAACCAATGGACTGAATGAACAAAATGTACTTTATAACTTCCAGGAGACTTTAGTCTTCACATACTTTTGATCAAACAGCCTCGACGATTCCGTGCAAAATGAAAGTTTTGATTTTTACACTGTTTTAAATGTAATTTCAAATACTGTGTGTCAGTTCATACAGATGAAGTAGCGCGTGACCCCGGAGTGCAAAGTTTACTTAAAATGTCACGATACCAAGAAGTGGCAAGGTGTAAAACCTTTCGAACAGGCGAAGTGTGCTGTTACAAGCGTGTTAACATAACGCAGTGATTTCAGTTTAACCAGAATTACTGTCCAAGCTGTATTTATTATCAACTAAACACTAACTGAACAATCAAAATACAAACCTGCAAGAACACTTTGGCATAATCCATTAATTTGTTCTTTGATAACAAGGTGTTATTTTACATCACGCTAACCCATTCTTGTGCACTTGATGGAGGAAATAAAAATAAAATAAGTAATTTAAAAGCTGAAAAAAAAAACATAACAGTTTGGAACTTCAACATGAAACAGTACGATCGAACAGGTAATCAATGTACTTGTGGGTGGAATCACACGTAACCCCGCCCTACTGTAAGCTCCATCTCCCGGGGAATGAAAAATATGACCAGTTTGAAAGGCGTGAAAAAAACTTATCTCTTTCCACTTACAGTATCATTTAATGCCCAAGATGCAAAAATCATCTCAGCTTTTACATCACAGCTCTGGCACTCCTTCCTTACAGTTTACATTTCACAGAAAGCTTTCTCATGCCTACAAGACACTTTATAGTTGGTTTCCACTATGGCAACAAAATGAAAGTCTGTAGCGAAAAAGTTCACTACTGCTTAGACCTACTGTAACTAAACATAACATAAGACCTTAACATAACTAAAGCTAACACTTCTGTCAGAGTTAATAATCTTTACTGTGGATAATTCTAGCATGTAGACGCACTGCATACGTCCTGCTGGATGATCTCCCAGAAGGCCTGAGTGTTGCAGCATCGCAGGTCTTGTGTGGATCATACAGCCGTTAGAGACCAGCGTGGCCATGGAGCCAAAACTCAGCAGAAATAATCTGGGTCAGAGTGCCAACGTTTAATAATCCCCCGGCGTGCCGAATCTGGCTCTGGCTTCCAGCTTTCCAGTGAAGATCGTCCTTCTGACGTACTGTAGAGCGCTAACATGGGGCTGTGATGCTCAGAGTACAGAGTACTGATGCTTTTGTAATATTGTATGATGTTTCGCTTAATTTGTGTCCTGGTATGCTCCAATGTTCGTCTTGACTTTTTTTTTTTTTAACTATATTTCTGTTGCCAAATTTTTTAGTAATTTCTTTTTGTGATTTCTTAGGTTTTTAGTTTTTATATTATGCTGTTTCATTTTAAGTGCTTATCTTTTAATTCTTGGATTTTTAGTCTCTTATATACTGGAGTTACACTGTAATGTGGTTGAACTACTTGTTCAATGTAATATGAATGAAAGTGAACTAGTTTTCCGGCTTGGTAGATTATTTCTTAAATTCTTGAGTCTGTCAATATTTTACCATGATGTTCCCTATATAGCTTTTTCCCATAGTTTATATATACATGTACTGTATATATGTCAAGTAGATTTTTTGAGTGTTCAAGTCAAACTGGCGGAAATATTTACAGAAGATTTCAAGCACAGTACGGTGATGAGGCCCTTAGCCGCAGGAGACCATTTGAATTGTGCGAATGTTTTAAACAAGGCCGTATATCTGTGAATGACGATCCTATTATATAGAGAAAAAAAAGGAGCTTACTCATAACTGTGGTCTTTTACTGTGCACCATCAAGTCCCACTTTGACTTGAACACCCCTCAAATATTGTTGCAAGGTTTTTATGCATGTTATTTGAGAGTTTGCCATTTTATTTAGTTTCTTTTTCTATTATGCTCGTCATGATATATTTCTCCTGTATTGCTGTTAAAATGTTTATTCCTACAGTGCTTATAAAAGATTTTCCTTTCTCACTTTTTAGTTGTTGCACTAAATCATGGTCACTCATACAATATGAGTTTGTTTTGACAAGAACAAACAAACGTGTCTTTCAGGTTAAAGTGAAAACACATTTCTAAAATGTAAATATCTTAAATAAAAATACCATATCATAAAGTGAGACAGCGAACATATTCACCTTCTTTAAAGCAGCTCATCCAACTCAACTCACAATTAGTGAAATGTGCAGTGAATGTGTTTCACGTGATTGGAGTATAAAGACAGCTGTACCTGCTGTAGAAGGTCCAGTCACTGGGGAATCTGTTTTCTTGGCTACATAAAGATGAACACTCCAAGCAAGCAGTTAGGGAGGACTACAAGAGAATTTCCAAATCACTGATTTTCCTTTGGAGAACCGTTAAATCAGTCATTAGGGCGTATGCTGGCTAGAGTTGGCCTTCCACAAAAAGTGAGTAACCATGCAAAAGGGAGACTAGCAAGGGAGGTTGCCGGCGTTCTTCATCAGTTGAAGCTTGATGGGAAATTGTCATAGAGAAAGCCACTGTTGACAAAAACTTTGGGAGTTCTTAAGTCAACTGGAATAAGGTTCTTTAGTCTAATCAGACCAAAATTGATGACTTTCTGGCCATTTGGCCTTCCAGACCAGATGAGGGATGGCCAACCCTAGACATTGAGAGCCATAGCCCTGCATGTTTTCCAATTATCACTGCACTACTCAGGTGCTGATTACCTGGAACAGGTGTGTTCAGTCTATCAGAAGTTGGAAGATGCTTTGTCTTTCCCCACTAAATGCTCACAGTAGCACCTCAAATGCCACCCCTGGTCATCACAAACACCATAAAGCATGTTGGTGGCAGCATCATGAAGTGAGGATGCTAATAAAGATTAATAGAGGGTTAAAATTAGTTCAGCAAAGTGAGAGGGAGGATTCCTGGAGGACATGATGAAGCAGACTGCAAAGAACTGCAACTTGGGAAAAGATTTGTTTTCAACAATACAACGACCTGAAGCAAACAGCCAAAGCTACAGAGAAATGTACTAAAAACAGCAATGTTGGTGCGTCCAAGTCAGAGCCTAGACCTCAACCCGGGACATGAAAAGAATTGGCATGTCAGTGGAGCTTCTTGTTAAATCCTTTAAGTATTTCTTATATTATTAAATTTGTTCATTATACTGTTAAATTATGATTTCAAATAGTTTTATATAGTATTGTTTTTCTTATGTTTATCATCACTGATACTGCTTTTATCATTAACAGTGGTATAATTAATAACCTGGATCAGTGTGTTCAGGTACAGGATGTCTCAGAGCCTCTGGACGTGTCCCAGATTATTCCTATGTCTCTTATGTAGGCAGGCCTCTTGATTCTCAACACCAGGACAGAGCTTTATTCTGCCGTTGTTACGCGACATGATAAACAGACCGTATTTATGCAGGTCTGAACTCCTGGACACATTCCCAGTGTGTCCAATTAAACTCACCCTGCCAGGCAACACACCACCACTGCAACAGACACATTTATACACAAGAGCTGCAGCATTAACGCAGTATTACCACCACATGAGCGACTGTAGAAGAGCACACCTATACGACTTAAGCTTAGGACTTCACTTAAAACTTCTCTATACTGTATCTTGCTTTTTATGCACAACACTTATGTAAGGAGTCTCCAGTTCACACTGCAGTTTATCTTTAATAAAACACAAGGTGCATCTGTCATCTTAACTTTAAGTGAGAAAAGTGAATTGGCTGTAAAGATGACCAGGAACTTCACAAGCTCCTGAGCATGACAAGTTACTTCAGTACCATAAAGGGAACTTTTAATGAACCAAATATCTAAGACACAGATCGGTCTTTAGTCATCGCTTAAAGATGAAGCCAGTGACTTGGCTGTATGAACATCTAGAGGAAATTCACTCATGGAAGAAGGTTCTTTAGTCTGACAAAATTTGATGGCTTTCTGGCCATTTGGTCTTTCAGAGTGGATAAGGGGCCAACCCTAGACATTGAGAGCACTAGCCCTGCGTGTTTTCCAATTATCGCTGCACTACTCAGTGCTGATTACCTGGAACAGGTATGCTATCCTGATTGAGGCCCTTCCACACAGGCTACTCAATACTGCAAAGCAGCCAAAGGTGCATCAAATAAGTACTGACAAGAAGGGGGTGAATACTTATGCACTCACTTATGTTTTATATTTCTGATCATCAAGTTCATTCCACCACCTAGAACAGAAAACACTCTAGATGCATTAACTCCTCGATCCCTGAGAGATGGCCATTAATGGAAATCATTAGCTTTTACTTATTATATAATTGTATTATTGTAATTAATTGTGGTATATAAGTTTTTTGCTTTTAAATCTGGTCTTAAAACTATTTTACCTTAAATGTTTTTTTGTTTTTGTAATAAACTCATTCCTACACCTTTGTTTTTTTTATCTGCCCCTCTCGGTGTTTGCCCCAGAGCCGCCTCTCGGAGCGGAGCGTTCACCGGCGTCTCCATGGCAACCTTTGATGATAACGCAGCGTTACAGAGACTCTCGGCGTCAGTTCAGCGCGCGCGCGCGTCGCGGTAACCTCTCCGGTTTTCTTTGATCTTTTAATTGCAGCTAATTAACATGAAGTGATTTTTACAACTGGATGATAATGGAGTGCGCGCGACTACCGTTAGTGACTTCAGGCAACTTTCGGATTATCTGGAGTTTAATTCCGCGCGCTTTATTCATCCCGAAATTCAACTTCCGGTTCTCAGAGCGGATTTTCTGATTCATTTTTTTAATTATTATTATTTTTTTAATTTTTTTTTTTTACTTTATACGTTTAACTAATAAACCGTGATGTCAGGTGAGAAGCCCAGTTTCCGCGCGCAGCCGGCGGTGAAGAGCATCTTTGTGTACCGGAACGGGGACGCGCACACGGACGCGCGGCGCGTGCTCATCCACGAGAGGCGCGTGAGCGACTTCGAGACGCTGCTGCGCGAGGTGACCGGGCGCGTGCGCGCTCCGTTCGGCGCCGTGCGCTGCATCTACACGCCCAGGGCCGGGCACCGCGTGCACGCGCTCGAGCACCTGCGCCACGGCGAGCAGTACGTCGCGGCGGGAAAAGAGAAGTTCAAGAAACTCGAGTGAGTGTGAGAACATAAAGCACGCAGGTTTATTAATAATAATAATAATAATAATAATAATAATAATATTATCATCATCATCATTATTATTATTATTGTTATTATTATAATTAATATAATAATTAATAATAATAATAATCATAATAAATAAATATTATTTAATTGTTAATACATTTAAATGATGATGTTGGACACCTCAGGAACAGTACTGTGCACTGAGCGGTACAGTAAAGTTAGACTATAAATTATAGATAGTAAAAACATTGTTTTTGTTTAACATGTTTCAGTTAAAATAAGAAAACAGAACTCAATATCAGAAAAGGAAGCATGATATCTATATTAATAAAATTTATATACATTCTTCAGAACACATTATAGTTTTACGTTTCAGACATTGGAGGACCAGAAACCAGTCACAGAACGATTTGTCTGTATGTCTGTCTGTATGTCTGTCCAGCCAGATTTTGTCACAGCATCACGCAAAACTGGCTGAACAGAATTTAATAAAACTTTGCCGGTACTTCAGTATTTGCCTGAAGTAAAACCCGGGCCATAAATGAAATCAAAATGTAGAGTAGAAGTAATGTTATTAAAAGTTATGTTAATAATGTTATTACAGCAGCTAGCTTTTTTGGACGAATATAGCACTTTTTCTCTCAAGGTGGGCGTGGCAATAGGAGTCACTTAACAGTGGCAATCAACGCGATAGTTTACCGTCTATACCAGGGGTACTCAAATATAAATGTGAAAGGTCCACTTTCCAAATTTCTATTCAGTCCGAGGTCCGGAAAAATTGTATGACGTACAGGATCTAAAAGTTCTCTTCTTTCCCAGCTATTTGCAAATCGGAAGCAGGAAGAAGCAAATGCTCCAGAACAACGGACTGGTGAGGAGAAAACTCAAATATCTGCTTTAACTTTCCCAACATCTTAAAGACACATGCGTTTAGGATACTAATCATCTTCTGGGTTAACACTCGTTACTACTGTACAAGTTTAATACCTGCCCTTCAGGAGTATTATTTAGCACAAAAATCCACCAGGACAAACGCTCAAAACAGACTTTTTTACATTTATTTACAGAAGTGGATCCTGACAGCAAATCAGCTTCCAGGAAACACTAAAACTGTAATAAAGATCAGATCGCTCATAATTATTCCGATTAAAATGCTGTCCTCTGCTTTCCAAGTAAAGCCTGGCTGTTCCCTCGACACACACTTCGTATCGTTGCTATGAGCTGATGCTAAACAGGAGAAAGGAGTCTCAGCAGGACACAAACACTCTTAAAGTGAGGAGTGTATGACTCAAGAGTCCTAAAGTGTGGCCTAATTAAAGCTTAAGTGTGTGTGAGCTAGAGACACCATGTGGATGGAAAAAATATAGTATTTCACATAGAATCATCAAATCCCTGATTTTAACCTTAAATATATATGCAGGGGACAACAAGGGGCTTTTAATAATGATAGAATGCATTTGTACTATAACACGTGTGTTTTACGTGGACAGGTGAAAGCTGCACCACAGAGCCGCATCGTCGTCTCGGCGCGGTTCCTGAAGCCCATCAAAGAGCCGTGTGCAATATTGTGAGCTTTACTACTATTACTACTGATATTTCAGTTATTTACCCTATCTGTATGAATATATTTCTATCAATCCTTTCATCCACATGCCCGCCTCTGTACCAGTTTCTCAATCTGTCCATCGCTCCTTTTGGTCTGTTTTTTAAATCAGCGTCGTTGCTAACGGAGATGTGCTGAATCCGGCGACGAGGTTTCTGGTTCCTAATCGTCTGCTCGTACAGTTCGAGCGAATTCTGGAGATGATCACAGAGAAAATGGGGCTGAGGATTCTGGGAGGAGTGCGCAGGTATTAGCACAACCTGCTAGCTAACATGATTTTAACCTTTAACTAAAGCTAGCTAGCTTCCAATCAAGCAACTTGTAACCAGGAACTAAAACATCAAACATCATTATTTTGAAAAGTTGCGACACTTTTCACAATTGTCATGTCATTCAGAATGATCTTTACTATAACATGCACAAGTCTGTTCAGTAAAATTGACAATTATGGGGAAAAAGCAACCTAAGACCTAAGTGTCCAAGCCTTTGTATCAATATTGTTTTTAAATATTTGGCCTCATGCGATTGGACCATTCTCAACGAGTCTTATTAACGCTCAGCAGATTATTAGTTAATGTATTGAATAGTGATTGACGTGGAAGCAGCTAAATATGAGTGGAAATTCTGTAGTTTCTTTGCTAAAATACCTCTTCGCAATGCGATCGGATGAAGAAAGAACAAAAGTTAAAGAGCTTGGACTAGATCGACTTGATCTTTTAGTTAAGCAGCAATCAAGTGATCACGGCCGAGCTCACACTCGGTGCTTCTCCAGCACTTCTCTTTGCAAGCGGAGCTGCTGACTGGATGTGATGTCATGAGTCATGCCTTTATTTTATACTAGTAGTAATGATGCTTAATCACCTGATAAATGGCTGTTTACAGAGGATTATTAAAACTTTATTTTTTATTTTGTTTGCCCCCCCAAAAAATGTTTGCACCAGCCGCCACTGGTGCTGAAGCCGGATAAATCTTCTGGATAGTGACTTTGCTGAGTAATGATGAATGTATCAGAGAACCCATGTGAAATTTTTAAAGCTAATTTCATGACCTTTGAGTTGCAACAGATGTAATGTGTGGTGTAGTGATACTAGTAATGATACTAGTGCAAAGATTCCCAATTTAACCTGGTTAACGATATCAAATTTACAACTGGTCTGATATGAAGCTACATCTCTGACTTGTCTTCTAAATATGGAGGGTAGGTTAGCGGCCAACACTGAGGATGTCATCACTGTGAATAAAATTCCTCCAATAAGCAATCAATAAAACCGGTTGCTACCGGAAATCGATCTTTCTGCTTGTTTTTCTTTGTCAGGAGTGCAGGCTGGAAAAGCCTGAAAAACAGATAGTCAATGCTTTACAATGTCTCAGAGTTGAGTGGGTTTCTGCTATCTGCCTTCTGATTGGCTACGAAAATGCACTTCCACGAAGGGGTGTTTAGAAGTTCATTTAAATCTACAGACACAAACCGTTAGATTGAACAATAAGTGAAAGCGAAGGAAAATGGAACACTGGAACGTTTTGGGGACTTATTGCAAACTTGCTTAAAAAGGAATGTAATGTGTGACCCTTATAACAGCTGTTGGTTTTGTTTGGTTTCTCGCAGTCTATGTTCGTTCGAGGGAGTTCCTGTTACAGACGGCAAAGATCTGGAAAGCGGGCAGTTTTACGTTGCAGTGGGAAGAGACAAATTCAAACGTCTGCCTTACGCCGATTCACTGTTCACCAAACCCGTGGGGCTGAGGAGGACCGTCAGGTGAGGCAAACTGAATTCTGATTGATCAGAAGGTCATTCTATAAGAGTCACTCTGACAGTAGTGCGGCTCCATGCTCCAGGTTTAATATTATTGCACTCACTTAAACATGCAGTCGTTCCACATTCTTTTTTTGGAGGGGATTTTTCCCTGATTTTCTCCCTAATTTAGTCGTGTCCAATTCCTCCCCGTCACTAGGGGGCTCCCACATTAAGGCTAC
>JAQQZT010000033.1:1398394-1413331 GCA_030068275.1 Clarias platycephalus | reverse complement strand
TAGATTCACTGATGGTGCAGATTAAACTTCAGGCCGAGATCTAAGGACTGCAGGAGGTTCAGTAAATTCTGTACAGACAGTTTTGTGTGATGCTGAGACAATCTTGGTGGACAGAGACAGGTTTTGGTTCCTTCAAAGTATGAAACAAAGATTTTATTGAAAGAACAAGTTCTGACCAATGTACAGACAAAATTTCATTTTATTTTTATTTATATGCATGTTGCATTTTCTGTTTTAAATGCTTAACATACAAAATTTACAAAGATTAAACACCAGTCAAATGTAAAACACAATAAGACTAATTTAAAAATAATAATAATAATAATAAATAAACAAAAGAAACACTTATACGAGGATGAGTAAAAAATTATCTGCACTCCGGTGATATTAAAACTTCTGTTGGCTGCACTTATTGTCTTATCAACGCTTTCCGTTTAAGGCTCCTGTATCCCCAGTCACTGCAGTGCAGGTGTGAACATGTTACATAAGTTAAACACAGAGGACTGATATCCGAGGGAGTCGTGATGTCGCATGATGATGCAGGTCTGCACACTTCTGCCCAAACTGTCGACTCTCGGAGGTGTTGAAGCGTCCTCCCTGTAGTCCTGATCTCACTCCAATCAGATTTTCACCTGTTTGGTCCCCTAAAAGCAGAATTACAAGGACGTAGTGTCACTTCTGATAAACAAATAAAGACAGCAGTGCATTCGTGGCATTCAAAAATGTATGTATTTGTCTTTTCATTAAAATGAATTCTACAACCAGATTGTGGATCATTTTTATATGTATATTATTTATATCAGAAATGCCCCGCCCACTCTGACTGACATGTTGTAGTTACTCTTTGACCTGACCACATCAGTACAAGTAGTGTGATATACATTCATATAGGTATGTTTCTTTCTAAAAAAAAAAAAAAAGGGCAAGACATTAACAAACAAACATACTGTACCACAAATCTGCCATGAGCTTCTTTAAGAAATGAAGCTTTTACACACACTCCCCTGGCATGAACAGAGCTAGAAATATTCTGCAGAGAAGAGTGTGAGAGACCTCCTGAAATAATAATAATAATAATTTAAAAAAAGGGTCCGAGCTGAGAGCATTTACAAACCGAAGTATCTGCTGAAGAGGGTTTAGGAGGGTGTGAATATTTTTGCCCACTACACAAGAACCGGTTTTTTTAATGGGTAAAAAAAATAAAAAATAAAAAAATCACAGGGTGTGTTGATGTGTTTAGTCTATAAGATGCAAGAAAATATATAATTTTGTGTGGGGTGCCAAAACTTTTATATACACTTATTATATCCCTTAGTGTACCATAAGATATGAGTTCTGCTGCACCTTAAACACCGGTACTGCTGTGTGTTAGCACGGCCCGCGCAGAGACATCAGCAGCGTTAGCAAGTCCGATCAGCTCCTGGAGATAACACACACACACACACACACACACACACACACACACACACACACACACACAGAGCTCTGTGTGACTCAGTCAAGGTGACTCATCACTGTATCTACTGTTCTTAGTGATATATACAGAGAACACACACACACACACACACACACAAACACACACACCTCCACAGGTTCACTGAATATTATGTAGTGAGAATTTGTAAGATAGACAGAAAGATACAGAGACTGATAGATAGATAGAAACAAAAAGACAGAAGAACTAATAGACAAATGAAAAATGAATAGATAGAGAAACAAACAGATAAATAGACAGAGAATCAGATAAACTGACAGACAGACAGACAGACAAAGACAGTCAAATAGGCAGACAGAGAATCAGACAGATAGACAAACAGGTAAACAAATAGACAGATCAACAAAGATAACAGACAGACAGATATATATATATATATATATATATATATATATATATATATATAGACATATAAACAAAAAGATAGACAGACAGACAAACAGAGAGAAAAATAGATAAACTCAAAAACAGAGAGACAGACATATAGACAAACAAATAAGCAGACAGATGAACAGACAGACAGACAGTTATTGGTGATAACGACTGGAGGCTTCAACGTTTTGAACACATTCACATTTAGTGTAACATTTCTCTATCAGTCGTGTTATTTACATTCTCTCTCTCTCTCTCTCTCTCTCTCTCTCTCTCTCTCTGGGGACCGCAGCTTTAACAACCTGTTCGTGATTTGTTGCTTCAGTAAACCTGCTCTATCTCACACACACACACAGATAAGCTAGCAATGCTCTATTGATATAATAAATGCAATAATGAGAACAGATATACAGTACAATGACAGCCTGAGTGCTGATGGAAAGGGAAGTGTGTGTTCCTTAGCGTCGTGCTAACTAGCATCCCGCCTTACACGTCACCACAGCTAGCCTTATCGCTAGCTGGCTAAACTCAGAATACATCTCTGAATGAGGACAAGCGCTGAAAATGTGTCTTTATATTAAACACTAGCAGAAACTCTCGACTGGTCCAGCGGTGTGTGTTTTATCTGTGATTATTGGGAATATTCACGGCTGAGTGCGGCTGTGTTTAATCTCAGATAAGCAGCGGCGCTGATTGCAGCTGTGTTTACACTCCAGGAGCCACCGTCTCTCTCTCTCTCTCTCTCTCTCTCTCTCTCTCTCCTCCGTTTCTATAGTTACGGCTCTGTAAAGGTCACCTTCAGGGAGTTCCTGGTGAGCGTGTGCAGCATGATAATACACACATTATCACATCACCAGGATGTCTGACTTCATTAGCTGTGTGTGTGTGTGTGTGTGTGTGTGTGTGTGTGCTCGTACAGATTAATTTAATCCACATGCACATGTGTTTAATGACAAGGACGGAATAGGAATAAAGATCTGGGTATTAAAGAAAAACTGGCATAGATAAACGGTGCACTTCTAAATCATGCTAGAATCGTGTTAGCATCATGCTACCCCAGACATGCTAACGGTGAGTCCCTGCGTTAATCCTAAGGGAGGATGTTGACTTACTGCGGCTGCGTGAAATTAACAACCAATCACTGATCACTATTGTCTCTATCAACCAATGGCTGGTCACGGTTGTTCCTGACAATAGGAATATTATTGGATTCAATTCATTAGTGATCACTGTTGGTTAATTCCTAACATTAAGTTGTTCAAAAATAGTAAGAGACAAAAACATGTATAATAATGGAAAAATACAGCATTTTTAAGCACTATTATTACTCTAGTAAATGTGCCTCATGGGATTGTCTGCTACCTTGTGGATGACTTTGAAATTGTGAACAAAATTCAAGTAAATGGCTTTTTAATGACAATTTTTAGACAATCATATAGAATAGTATTTTATTTATTTTGCAATAACTTCTTAGTAGAACTAAAATACTGAAATATATTTTTTAAATATACTTAATCATTTGTGTTCTATTTGCCTGTAAAGTTCTAAATTTAAACATTGTGATGTGCTTAAAGCCCTTATTGAGTGAACACACGTGATATCATGTGTCACATTCTGCACTCGTTCCACTATAAATCGATGATAACACCTTCACTCAGTGTTTTACTGTAGCAGCTCAAATCACTGAATCTGAATCATTAAAAATGAACAGAATTAATTAACTCGAGTCACTGAAAAGACTCACAAATTAAACCTTTCCTAGATTTCCTCTAATGTTTGGTGAGGTATATTATATTTCTTCTCCTTCCTGCTTTGTATGGATTCGTGCTCTTTCCTACAGATCCTGTGCTACCTCTTTCCATCTCTCTCTCTCTCTCTTTTTCTCTCCATCTGGATTTTTTTTTTGTCATTTATTGAATGAGCTTTGAATTTGGGAGGGGTTAAGGGCTTTATTCCCATCATAATAATATGGGGAGAGAGATACAGGGAGAAAGCGAGAGAGACGCCGTTTCCTAGGCAGCAGGGGACGGACAATTCAACTCTCAAATTATAGCTTTGGGCTCATGTCTCGCTTTGCACCTGCCTGCATCCCTCCTTTTCTCCCGTCCCCTAATCCCTCCATCCACCTGCCTCGGGTTTTCAAAAACATTCGTGGAAAACAAGACACAGAGGAAAGAGAGAGAATGAATGTGGAAAAGAAAATATAAAAAGTTTAAAACCAATCAAATGTTTAAAAAAAAATGCAAACATTAAAGAATATTTGTACATTTGGATGTTAGCGTTGTGCTTTTTTTTTTAATTTTATCCTTAGTTTACATGAATACAATTTTTTGTTATTTAAAGTAAGGCTGTAGACTCCTTTTGTAAATCATTAAATAAAAGTCTTCTTACATTCAAGTCTTCAAATACAAGTCTTCATTCCAAAGATTTCAGAGAACAACCAATCACAGACCACTCTTGTTCCTAACAACCAATCACTGATCACTATTGCTTCAAACAACCAATCAAAGATTTAGTTTTGTAAACTATATTGATTACTATATAAATTTTAACAAATTAAAACATCTGAAAACATATCAACACGTTCTGACCAATCAGAATCAAGAATTCATTGGCGCTGTGATGTAAATCTGCTTTACACATCCACAACAATAACGACAATATTCGTTGTCTGTCTGTCATTACATACTGAACAATGCATAAACAAAGGTCTTTACCAGTTAAAATTTGAGTAAAGCATTGTAAGCATGAGGACCCCAAAAACAGGACCCCATGGAAACATAATGTATGTGTGTAAGTGAGAGAGGGAGGAAGACGTTACGAATAATTATTTTTAGAAATGTAACACTTTTTCTCCTTTAAAATCCACATAAAACTATCATGCAAGTAGATTACTGTAAACATCTGGCTCACAAGGACAGCACCTGTCTTGTGAGGACATTTGGTCCCCGAAAACCCCCTCTTTCCCTGAATGTGTGTGCGGATCAGCAAGTCCTGTAATCAAGACGCATGGCCTCAATTTCCTAAGCAAAGTGTATCAGAGTCATCCTGGACGTATATACATACACATACATACTGGCGTTATCCTTCTCCTGCTCGCTCCACTGTTCGGATTAGTGATCGCACACTGCACCCCTGACGGAGCTCTCTGACAAACGACCACACGCAAACGACACTTTTAACCTTGCTGGATTGAGTAAATGACCCTGCAGCCGAATGACGGAGAGTCCATTTTATTATTTATGGTACATTATTCCCATTGAGAGTTAAATAGCACATTACACCTCATTCCGGCGCTCGGCTAAATCACCCAGCTGTCCGGCTGAGAGACGAATGAAAAATGTTCAGATGATAATCACGGCAATGCAACATTACCCTTTTTAAAAAATATATATATTTGTAAACCAGACTTGTTAAGCAGATCAAATCGTCGTCGTTGTTTTTTTTTGCAGTGAAAACTTTTCAAGTAGATATACACTCAAAATATCATATTTACTAAGGTCAATCCAATATTGTTTTTTACAATACAAAAATGTAACAATATTATGTGTATGTATGCACTAAATTTTTGATTTTTTAGCATGAATTACTTCATCAATGTGCCATGGCATGGAGGCGATCAGCCTGTGGCACTGTTGAGGCATTATTGAAGATCAGGTTGCTTTGATAGCCTTCTTCAGCTCATCTGTATTGATGGGTTAGGTGTTTCTCTTCTTCCTCTTTACAATAACCCAGAGATTCTTCATGGAGTTCAGATCAGGTGACTCGGCTAGCCAATCAATCACAGTAATACAGTATCACTGTCTGAAAAACAGTTAGGGGTAGTTTTGCCACTGTGAGCAAGTGCTAAGTCCTGCTGGAAAACTAAATCACCAAAAAGGTTGTCAGCAGATGGAAATATTGACTTTGGACTTGATAAAACACAGTCTAACACCACTGGCATATGGCATGGCACCCCAAATCATCAGTGACTGTGGAAACTTGATACTGGACTTCAAATAACTTTGTTTCTGTGCCTCGCCTTTCTTCCTCCAGACTCCAGGACCTTGAAAAGAGCACTTTGAATGACTGTGGTCCAGTTCTTTGTTTTCTTTATCCAAGGTAAGACACTTCCGATGCTGTCTCTTTCAGGAGTGGCTTGATACTAGGAAGCCAACGGTTGTAGCCCATTTCCTGAAGACGTCTATGCATGGTGGCTCTTGATACATTGACTCCAGCCTCACACCACTCCTTGTGAAGCTCTCCCAAGTTGTTGAATTGATTTTGCTTAACATTTTTTAAAGCTGCAATCAACCGTGTTGCTTGTGCACCGTTTTCTGCTACATTTTCACTTCCAGGCAACTTTCCATGAATATGCTACAGTATGATACAGATACTGTGTACAGGTCCCAAAGACAGATGTGTCTCAGGCGTTATCAGGAGTTCCTCTCACTGAATGTTATAGAATGCTCCAAGCCACCTCGGATCAGATCGTCATTCAAAACATAGACAAACGTATTAAAACAATACGTGCAGTATATTAGTCTAGAATATTAGTATATTAGAAAAATAAATGACTTTATACTTAATATTGATTACAGAAATACCCTTGGTATTTTTAGTGTTTTTGAGTTGACTTCTGTGATGAATGAGTTTTATAATTATTTTATATATTTAATAAGTGACTAACAACTGAAGAAACAATAATGTGGTATTTTAAAAAATATGACATTTCATGGTTTTTTATTGACAGATATTTTTAAATCACCATGTTCACAGTTATTCATACCGTTCATATTACAATGTTTCAATAATCAATAGAAAAACTTTTGTTCTTAATGACGATTTCTACAGGTCTTCTGTGGAATGTTCCCCCACTCTTCCTTCGCAAAAGCCTCTCAATTGTTGGAGAGTGGAAGGCTTCCTAGACCTGACCAAGATCTTCAACTCAGAACAGTTATGTTGTTGCCTCTTAACCAGACCAGAGGATGGATGACCAGAAGTTCAGAACTCTATCAGGGTGAGCTATGGGCATTGACAACACGCATAGGAAGATCATGACTGAGTTCTTTCTTCTTGGCCATGGTGACAGTGACTGAGAATAATGTAAGCTTTGACTCCTTAATTATACTTTACAGTCAAGGTATACCATTTAACATTATTAGGCCTTAATTAATTACACATAAATAGATTAAATTGATTATAGTCACTGGAGTGTGATACCACATGCGTTTTCACAAAAGAAGGAATTAATTCTGAAAGGTATGATTAATATAAAGGTATCAACTAATATACATTGGGTACGGAAAGCATTCAGCCCCCTTAAATTTTTCACTCTTTGTTATATTGCAGCCATTTGCTAAAATCATTTAAGGTGATTTTTTCCCTCATTAATGTACACACAGCACCACGTATTAACAGAAAAACACAGAACTGTTGACATTTTTGTAGATTTATTAAAAAAGAAAACTGAAATATCACATGGTCCTAAGTATTCAGACCCTTTGCTGTGACACTCGTATATTTAACTCAGGTGCTGTCCATTTCTTCTGATCATCCTTGAGATGGTTCTACACCTTCATTTGAGTCCCGCTGTGTTTGATTATACTGATTGGACTTGATTAGAAAAGCCACACACCTGTCTATATAAGACCTCACAGCTCACAATGCATGTCAGAGCAAATGAGAATCATGAGGTCAAAGAAACTGCCTGAAGAGCTCAGAGACAGAATTGTGGCACAGATCAGGCCAAGGTTACAAAACAATTCTGCACTTAAGGTTCCTAAGAGTACAGTGGCCTCCATAAACCTTAAAAGGAAGACGTTTGGGATGACCAGAACCCTTCCTAGAGCTGGCCGTCCGGCCAAACTGAGCTATTGGGGGAGAAGAGCCTTGGTGAGAGAGGTAAAGAAGAACCCAAAGATCGCTGTGGCTGACCTCCAGCAGTCCAGTCAGGAGATGGGAGACCGTTGTAGGAAGTCAACCATCACTGCAGCCCTCCACCATTCGGGGCTTTATGGCAGAGTGGCCCGACAGAAGCCTGTCCTCAGTGCAAGACACATGAAAACCGGCATGAAGGACTCCAAGATGGTGAGAAATAAGATTCTCTGGTCTGATGAGACCAAGATAGAACTTTCTAGCCTTAATTCTAAGCGGTATGTATGGAGAAAACGAGGCACTGTTCATCACCTGTTCAGCGTTTTGACTCCTTGCTGAGCCCACCGTGGTCAACTATATAAAATAAGCATCATCAGTGCAATGACGCGAAGTTACTCGTCCCACTCTGCAGTTAATTACTGTATATCCTCTAACATTTTATCCATTTATAATTATGATGTAAAATGTCTGGGAAACAATTTACTTCATGTCATCGCTTTTTTCTTTTTTGTTTTGTTTAGTTGCTTTGTGAGAGCTTCATCCTCACCACTTCATGTTTAAATCTGTTAAATTGTCCCTAAAATTAATTTCTTTGCATGCCAACAATTTTGTAGTTCATCATAAAAACCAACAAAACGGATACAGCTGAAGTTATTATAGACAGCCCCGCCCCCATTACCTCACGTTAATCATAGGTTTGCAAACGTAATCCAAAACAAAAAAGAAAAATGAAATCCCCAGGTGATTGTTCATTGTTTACATACCTGAAACACTGAGGTTTTTAGAAACGTTAGGAAATTACAAACCACCGCACTTCTTCAGATCAGGCCTATGGTGCATATGGACAGATGACTTTTTTAGATTTTACACTGAGAACTTTAGTTTCCACCTGCAGCTAGTTTTAGTTTGATGCACAAAATACAAAAGGGGAAAAAGCGGCAGACTAAGACATCTTGTTAACTGTGTACGAAGAAACCCAAAGCTTGGGGGTGATTGTTGGTGTCTTTGGTGAGTGTGTATACGTAGCTACTACAACTAACACGCTTTGCTAATTTAATCTGAGAAGCTAGAACATGACTTTGTAATCTGTGTTAGCCAAGTCAGCTTGAGATGTCATTACTAGCCATGACGACTAGATGAGACCGGCGCGAAGCAGCAAATCAAAAAAGTTCCCTTGTTTTTTTTTTTGAAAGGCCATGAGTCATGAGTAAACGAATAGAAATTAGCAAATTGAACGTTTCCAACTTCCACTCGAGTCTTGTTCACTTTTGCGATTTGTCTTCCCCCTGGCATCGCGGCCCGTTTCCGTGCGAGGCGAGGCGCGCTATTTCTTTCCCCATCTTCATATCTCTCTTGCATGCATTATGCATCCCGATCCATCTTTCTCGCCGGCGATAATGAGGCCGTACATCCGCTCGCTGTAACCGCTCGCATCCTGCCATGTCTGTGGTGTGAGAAAAAAAGCGTCTGTGGGATTATTTATTCACTCCCGCTCTCACACGAGCTGCTGATGGAGACGTGCGCGCCGTTCCCGGGAGTAAAGCAGAGCTGATTAGGCTTTAGAACGCAGCCGGCGGATCAGTACGTACGACACCGTCGAAGATATGCTGAAGACTGAGAGACTCGATAGATGTGGAAGTTTATTACTTACGGCTTCTGTCTTTAATGACTAATAAAGAAAGAGAAGTGGTGATGGAATTTAGGTCAGGAAGTTCAGATTAGTAATACAAATGATTTAACGCTTACAATCACAATTTTAATGCTAGGTTATATACATGGGGTGCCAATATTTACAGCTTAGCAAAAACAAAAGTTAGATTTTATGACTGGTTGCTACAGCGATATGGAAGAAGTGAGAATCAAGTTTCTGATTCACTGAAAGGGGAGAGGACGCCCGACTGATTTATTTCTGTTTGCTTTTGTTATTGTTTTTTTTTCCATTTGCGTTGATTTATCTAGTTGTGTAATTGCTAACAACAAATTTTATTAATGTCAATAGACCAACAAGTGGGCGGAGTCTTTGACAGGAAAACAAAATGGAGGAACCACTAATTATGAAGCAAAAACCAGCCTAATACTTGCCTGCTGTTGCCTTAAAGGACACCTGTTATGCAAAAATCACTTTGTGGTCATGGTAAGATATTCAGGTGGTTCTTGAGTGTGTGTGTGTACAAACAAACAAAAAGCCATTCCCTGGTAATCAGATTTCCTGTTGTGACCTCATATAAGAACGACTGTTGTGTGACTGTGTGTGATCACTTGATTTAGAGTAGGGAAAAAAATATATAATAAAATAAACAGGCTCAATTATTCTATACACGGCCTTAGAAAGGTAAAAAGAGAACTTTCAGGTGATTCCTTATGAGTCCTGAAATTCTCACACAAGAATTTATCAGTTAATACAGCTATAAAAAAAAAAAAAGAAGAAGAAGAAAAAAAAATCCTCTGATGTCTTATTAGCCAAGCTGTCTGTGTATGCATGCTGAAGGAACACACACACACACACACACACACACACAGGTCAGAGGACTTGCACGCAGCTCCGATCCATCAATAAGTAATCAAACTGTAGGTGGTCTGGATTAAGTGCAGCAGTGAGCACTCGTTGCCTACAGCCAAGTCCCCTTTTTCTAAATTAGAGCAGTGATGGATTCTGCCAAGCGTCGAGATAATAAGGGACCTCATCTGCTCAACATCTGTCTCTACACGCACCGGGAAAGATAAAACGAGGGACGGAAAGAAAGATGGAGGAAGGGAACGGTGCTGCGCTTTAATTGTGAACTGAGCCGATTGTAATGTAACAAATCTTCTGAGAGAGAGAGAGAGAGAGAGAGAGAGAGAGAGACAGAATGAGTGATGATGTACATAAAGAGAGAAAGGCAGGAGAAGAGAGTGGTAGAAAATGACAGCAAGATGATGACAGACAGAGACAGAGGTACAATGAAAGAAAGAAAAATGGAGAGATAGAAGGCATAAAGGAAGATAAAGTAAGATAGATAGAAGAATTCAATTCTATTCAATTTTCTTTGTATAGTGTTTTTAACAATTGTCATTGTCGCAAAGCAGCTTCACACAATCAAAAGAATTATTTAAGTTTGTATGGAATGGAATGTGAAAAGAAGACATCCAGAGTGTGTATGTATGGGAGATACGCAGTTTTGTTTGTTGAAAACTGAGTTTTTGGAAAACTCTGTCCGAAGTGAAGATCCTCCAGAACTCAGTGTTCAGTGCTCAGGTGTTGTGTGGACACAGGCGGTAACGGAGACTCTGGATTGGTGTGACGTCACCTTGTGTGCCAATGATGTCATTGACTGTGTGCGAGTCTCCTTGATTTGGACTTACGTACAGGAAACCAGTGACTGTGTTAACGCTGCTTACTGGACTTTTTACATTCCGACATTTGGCAGACGCCTGAATGTACTACTGAGCTCATTGCTGCTACTTACAAAACTCCGACGACACACGGACCCCGCAGACAGCGACGGCGGTTTTGGACGAAACCCGCCGGACCCGTCTACAGTATATGGCGGAACCAGTAATGACGTTTTGACTAGGCTTCTGATACCTTCCCATGTGTAGACATGGCTTTAGATAGACACACACACTACGGCCAATTTGGGAACACCAATCACCCTAATCTGCATATCTTTGGACTGTGGGAGGAAACCCACCAAGCACGGGGAGAACATGCAAACTCCATGCACACAGAGACGGGAATCGAACCCGGACCCTGGAGGTGCAAGGCGACAGTGCTAACCACTACACCACCGTGTTAATGCAGTAATGCTGAACTGAAAGAGAAAGAGAGAGAGTGAGAGGGTGAAGGGGACATGGAGAGACAGGAAACAATACAGAAAGAAAATAGAGTGAAAGGTGAAGAGAGAGATAGAAGAAGAGACAGAGGTAGAAAAAGACAGAGATAAAGATAAAAAGTTAGAAAAGAAAAGCATGTACAGTAGAAAGATACAGAGAGAGAGAGAGAGAGAGAGAGAGAGAGAGAGAGGGAGCTGGATTTCTCCCCCATGTGTTAAAGAGTCTACACTCCAGGCTGCTGTGTAAAAACATCTGTCTCACCTTCAGCAGTCTGAGGGAAACGTTCTGGTGCAGGAATAAAGCTCCGGTTCTCTGGAGCTGAACACTAGGTGGCAGTGTCGGTCCAGAGTCAGGCAGTGGTGGTGGTGGTGATGTAATCCTCACCGAGTGGACATACATGACATGAGGATGGAGAAACATGCTGGTCTCCCACACACACACACACACACACACACACACACACACACATATAGACACACACTTTACAGCAGAACATTCTAAAGCAAATGAAGTGTCATGTTAGAGAGGAAAACTTAAAGTTAAAAATAAAGGGAATAAAAGCACTTTGGAAGATTTTTTTTTTTTAGAGTTTTTATCTCACCATCTTAAGAGATTATTATGATTATTATTTATTTCAACAAAAACAAACTGTTATTTCAGGCTTCACTGTTATTTTGATCCCACTTTAAGATATGAAGTCCGAATAATGAGACGCTAAGTGGAAATAGAGATAATATCTTTAAAACAATAAATAAATTAAAAAGCAGTTCATTTATGAATAAAAAAAATAGCAATATCTGTAATAATCAAATGAGTAAAGTGGGATAAAATCAGCTACATACACACACAACTCACAACAAGGATTTAATAATCTTGTGACTTTATCAGTTAATTGTTTAAATATTAAATAATGAAAAATGTCAAATAAGTCTGTGCTGGATCAAGTGCTATTTCAACAGTGTGGAAGCCATTTTTTCTTCCATTAAACCAGTGATTAATGCGATCACTACAATGTACAATGTAGTGATATACCATATAGCAGAAGCAAAATGTTTTTATTTCATTTTTACATTGTCCTCTGCTTTTAAAATATGTTATGGCGTTAAAAAAAATAAAACATTTAACTTGTTTATTTATTTATTTTAGGTGAGCTTTGGGTTCACACCTGGTGGTCTAGACGATACAGAAAACCTTCGTCTCAAAAGTGTCTACTCTAGAAAAAACCTGTATCTGGCAACCTTAAAAGTAGACCCTCCATCCCGGATACTCTGATAAAGAAACCCACTTAAATTCATGTACCGTATGTAACCTGATTCTGCAACTTTCCCCGTCTAAACATTGTCCTGACTTTAGGACTCGACTCAGCGGCTGTGAATGCGGCCCAGCGCCAGGAAGTGGAGTTAGTAGATTATCGTAAAGTGGCTCTTAACTTCGGCGCGCTCACTCATGTTCCTCTGTGAGAATTTGATGACAGTCGTGATGCTGAAAAAAACAGGTGATGGTGCTCTTATACGCGACGAGAACTTCCCAAAGTGAGATCCAGGCAGGAGTCGAGTGTTGCAAGTAAAAGCTCAGGTTCCTGTGCAGGATTAGATTTAGACATTGAAGGTTAGAATGTTCAGGAATTTTGACTGAAGGAACTTTAAAAAGTTAAAAGTATGATGTTTTTCTCTGCTTTCTTCTACATCCTGTTTCCTGACATCCGAAGCGAATAAAATGTCACAGGAGGTCTACACAGCCAATTTACAGAAGAACATGCGGAGGGACAAGAAAATCATTACAGTCAGATTCATATCGACGGGCGTTCTCGTAACGCGCCGAGTTTGGTTTAAAGTCCTGCAGCTAACACACTCAAGGATAGATCAATGTCGTCCGAGCGGGAACGGCGATGGCAATGGGAATGGAGCGGCTCAGAAACGAGCAGCTTCAGGCATGGAAAGCCATATCAGGGGGTTTCATTTCATGAATTCTTTAATGCGAGCTAAAGTCCAAATGGTTCCCCCAGTGCACCGGTCCAAAAAAAAATAATTGAGGACTTTTTTTTCCAAGTTCTTTCAAAAATGACCTCGTCGCGTTTCGGGGCACTGATGGCTTCTGGGCCGAGAGACGGAGTCGTGTCGAGACGTAATCTAGAGAGGTGTCAAAAAATGGCCCCCCAGAGGTTTACCACCATATCCGACATCATTTATCCGGCAGTGCAATCTCGGGGCTCGCAGATCAATATTAAGAGCCCGAGTAAGGGAAAGTGGAAGACCAGAGAACGTGGAGGAAGAGAATTCAGGTCTGGGCTTGGCATTAATCTATGGTTCAAGGTCTATAAATAAGAGATCTTAATACGTAAAGAATCAAAAAACTTGGTGCAATTTGTTTTAGAGGTATGAGGAGGGTGTTGTACAGTTCGTCCACATGTCATCACGTATTGAATTCTCCCCACCCTGGAGCGAGATCCATCATATTTCAGTGGCGGTTTCTTACAGGGTAGGGTTGCCAGCTCGACACCCGATTGTATCGGAGGAGCTGGGGTGGGAATTTGTTTTGTGGAGATTAAATGAAGCTTTTAAAATAACTGAAACAGCAGGACAGCTTGGGTTAAAGCCAGACTCAGACTGAGATGATTTTGCGCTTGAGGAACTCAAAATAGAGGCAGTTTTTTAAACTTTTAACATGTCTGGAAGTATCGACCGAAACGTTATGACGGAAAAAGCGAAAGCAGACGCGCACGAGTGCCGGCTCCTCTCTCCGTCATGCCTTGTAGCTCGATTAATCCCCGACTGCTACCCCGCTTTCCCACACAAGCTGAGAAAGATGGCGTCATTTTCAAGATGAATGGATCTCTCGGCTTTAAGGTACACAAGAGAAATCCAATGAAAGCGAACGCAGCATCATTTGATGAGGCGTCCTGGAGGAGGCGTCCCAGGGGAAATTCAGACCAGAGACTACCGGACAAATCTACACCAGTCATGCCGGTTTCTTTCTCAACCCACCATCAGATATTTGCATGTTTGTGCCGCCAAGTTTTTTATACTTTGAAGTCTTTGTGGTCTTGATCCGGTTTTCGGTCCGGTGTTCACGCCGAGGTTTACGGTGTCGGTTTATTTCATTTCAGCGCAGGTTTTTCAGCTATTTATGAGATACTGACACCACATCCATCCTCTCTGACAGCACAGAAATAGCACCCCCCAGCCTGCGCTCGACTCCTCTGGGGCTCCTCAGATAGCTGCACTGGGGACGTCTGAAGTTCCTCAAACTTGGCTTCATCAGATCGAGCAGCCCCCCCACCCCCCCACCCCCCCCCCCCACCAACCCCCGCACCCACCCCTGTGGCTGGCGTTTTAAAAAATGAAACGCAGTGACATAACCAGGATTCCGCCAACATGACATCTCCTTCACGCGCTCTGATT
>JAQQZT010000033.1:1364685-1375439 GCA_030068275.1 Clarias platycephalus | reverse complement strand
AGTTCTGAAGGCGAAAGGGGGTCAAACACCGTATTAGTATGGTGTTCCTAATAATCCTTTAGGTGAGTGTATGTCTTCAAATATGATTATGTATACACCATGTGAACATGCAAAAAATCTTAAATAACAGAAAAATATACTGTATATGATGCTTCTGCAAAAAATCACAGAGATGTAGAAATAAATTGTTTAAACAAATATGTCTTAAATGAATTTATAAAATTATATTTTATAAAATTAAATGAAAAAATTCAAGGACTTGGGTAAAAATGATATATTTCTTTTTATCACAAAATATGAACATATAGGAAAAAACATGTAAAAAATAAATAAATAATTTGCAAAGAAAATGTTGATAAATTAGTTATGTATAAATATAGGGAAATGTATAATTAAAATGCAAAACATAGGAACTGTTTTAGAAAGAATATGTTAAAAGCTAATTATTAGTAAAGAAACATGTATGTGTAAAAATATAAAAAAAATAAATGAGTTATTTAGAAAAAAGGTAAACCTAAGGATAAATTAATCATGTGCAGAAAATGAATGAAATTATAATGATTTATCCGAGTCATGTGGAAATCCCTTCTTCAGCATTTCCCAAAAGGAAATTTGAGATTAGTGATTAAAAATATTTTAGATGTCAAGACCTTCATCCAAATCAGAAATTATTAGTTTTTTTTTTTTTTTTTTCAGGATTCAGAGCTAGCATTAGCCAGAAGCAGAGATTTATGGCAGGAAAGTGAAGGATTTCCTCTGGGATGAATCCCATTATCTTCAGCTCCTCAACTTACCTCCTCACTCGTTCTCATCATTCTGCATTTACAGGATAACACAATCTTCTGGCCTGAAATCATATCGCTCACGTCCCAGGCTTAAATCCCAAGGAACCACGCTCCAGGCAGCCAATTTGTTGGACAGGTCAGAGATTAGGTAGCAGCAAACTCAGTGACTGAGCCTCGCCGTGAGATCCCGCTGGTCCACGTTTGTGTTCTGAGGTAAAGGAAACTGACAGAACTGTAGCTGCATTCGCAAATAAACCTACCAAGGGAACCAACCTTCAGACCTTCGCTAAGCCTTGACCTAGCTAGGCGTAGCCAAAGACAAGGCCTGGGAGTAACCACTTCCTGCCTGTACTGGGAAAAAGAAAGAAGAAGTAGTTTGGATTGTAATGAGAGGTAGCATGGACTGCGTGTTGAAATTCAATAAGCTTTACAATGCTAAGACTGCATGATAAACTTTGCACTAACTGATAATGATTGCTGGTCCCTGAAGATGAGCTGAGGAACTCGGATGATAAATAATGATCATGATGGAGTCTGATTTGACCGAAGCAATGTAATTAAAGGAACGATTGCTTGCCTTGTTGTACGATCATAGCTTCACGAAGACATGCACAAATATCCAGGGATCATTTCTTAACCCTTCTCTGAATTAAACAGTACAGTAAGTACGAATTTGTAGCTTTGTGACAGGAATAAAGGTCATAGGGTAAGCTTTGATATCGCATTCTCTTATCAGTGACTCATTTCATTTGATTCATTTGAATCTGAGTCATCTGAGTCTGACTGAGTCATCTGAATCGCTGATCCATTTATACAAAATGGCTTGAACATGGTTTGACCAAATGCGCATCATAAAACTCAACTGACTCAACTGATTGAGAGAGGAGTGATTTGGTCAAAACCTGATCCACCGAAAGAGAGAGGAGCGAAAATCTCAGTTATCACAGAAATGATTCACTGATTCAAAAAGCTCATATTGGATCTTGTATTGATGAAAGATGTTCATGGAAGATCCATGCAAATTCAACTTTCAGGAATGTTTAAGAAACACCAAGCACAGAAGAATACAGAAACTTACAAATACAGTAACTTACACTCACTCATCGTCTATACCGCTGCTTCCTGTGTACAGGGTCGCGGGGGCCCTGAATCCTATCCCAGGAGACTTAGGGCACGAGGTGGGATACACGTACACCCTGGACAAGGTGCCAATCCATCACAGTGCACACACAATTTGGGACTGCCAATTAGCCTAACCTGCATGAGGTAACCAAGCACCAAGCACGGGGAGAATATGCACACAGACCCGAGGCGGGAATCAAGCGCCATCTCTGGAGGTGAAAGGTGACAGTGCTAGACACCACACCACCATGCCAGGCAGTAACTTACAATGTAATAAAAAGCTTTCAGGAATTTAAATACTGACAAGCCTAAATGATTGACCTGAAGAAATCAGCAGTGAATCTCGGTTATGACCGAAAGAGTCACAGAAACTAATACTGATTCACTGAACAACACAGGAGAGAATCTCGGTCATGATGAAAAGATTTGCTGATTCTGATTCACCGAAGAAGACAGGAGGGAATCTCGGTCATGACGGAACGCTTCACACTGTACATTTGCACAAGTGTACTTCATGTTCTCTTTTTGTCTTTTGTACAGTTCTTAGCTAGTTTTGTTAATTGATGTTGTACTGTATGTACAGTAGCGCCTAGGTCATGGAGGAACGTTGTTTGGTTTCGCTGTGTACCGAGCTGTATATGGTTGAAATGACAACAAAAGTCTACTTGACTTGTCTCGGTTTGAAGATTCAGTGAAATAAATTCTGGTTCACTGGTCAAGATGAGAACATGAGTAAAAGATTCGCCAATTCAAATACTGATTCACTGAACACCACGATCCTTTGAACCAGCGAGAAGTAAATCTCATTCACCGGGTCGTGATGCTACTATAGAAACGACCGTGTATTAAAACAAGTGCTTAAATTTAAATCTGTGATTTGCAGCTGCAGTACTGTGAAGATTAATCAACACCTCAACGTTTCGAGCAATCTAGAACTCTCGGTGCAGCGCTGTGTAACGGATAAAGGACAATCCGGTCCCTTAATATTCTCGTCCTTTATATCGTGATGTTGAGTTCTTAATATTGTCCTAATGAGGTGATATAATGAACCACAGGCTCATGAAGGTTTAATTTACGCGACCTTTGGTTTTTACTTTACAGCAGAAGAGATTAGATGGAGAGGCCAACATTAAGATTAATAAAGACTGCGGGATTTATACCCGACATTCCGGACAGACGCTCGGTGATAATGAACACCTCATTACGTCCAGCACAATGACCACGGCATAAAAACCAAACTCCCCGTTCTTATTAAGCTAAAAGATTAAATTAATTTTAGAGAGCGGACTTAAAAAGGAAGTTCTTACAAGATAATGATTAACACCTCGAGTGAGCATGATGAGCGTGTTTGATCTTTTTGTATGATTTCTTTTTTACATATTATTTGCAGTCTTTCAAGATCTTTTTTTTTTTTTCCAGAAAGCACATTTTCAGTCATTTCTCTTTACTAACCACAGATGTAGAAAAAAAAATTGCTCTGGTTATGACACCCAGCTGGGAGAAGAAGCAGAGCCAATATCTCCGGCTCAACCAGAGCGCGGTGCTGCTAATATAATTCCGGTTTAAAATAAAGTCGGATGCGAGAGATTCCAGTCCGGCGAGGGAACGAGCCGCTGCTCTCAAACGCAATTTCATCAGCTTGCTCAGTCAGTGGAAAGCTAGAGGCTCCGCCAGCCAAGAAACATTACACATGACATCATTCCTCGATCTGTCCATGCAAATGGTCGGGGTGACGAACGCGGCAGGAATGCTGAGCGTGGAAAAACAAGCAACGCTGTTTAAATCCGAGGAATTGTGCAGATTGTAAATGAAGTCAAATTCCGAGCTGTTTATCGGTTTATCGGTCGAGTGATGGATGGATTTCAAAGATTCCAGCTCCAAAAGCACCAAGAACCCGAATCAAAAGGTGGCACAAGACACTTTGAGGGACACCTACTGCACTTCGGGACAGATCGAGGAATGATCCCTTTTTAGCTGCTGAAAAGTTTAGTGAAGGACGGAAATGCAAAAAATAGCAAGAATTCATTCCCATGACCAGATTCCCATTGCGAATCTCACTCTAACCCTGACCAGCGAGGACGTGTGCAACTCTGCACTTCTACCTCTGACTCACAAGAGAAGATGGAAGAATCGACTGAATGATGGATATTAACAGCCGTTAAAAGCTGTAACTTTTCTGCTAACTGTGTGAACCCTCATTTTGATTGACAGGTGAGAGAGCAGAAACAGCCGTCTCAGGCTGTGGATTCGGTGCGCTGATCTTCTGCTGATCTTCACAGGCCACGGTTTAAGGATTCCTTCACTCCAGTTCTGTGGGTTTTTTTTGATGTTGTTGTTGTCTTCAGTTCTTTTATGGAGATCAGAAGGAATCCAGACAGTTTCATGCTTTTGAAACCATTTGTGATGTGAGACGAAGCCACTTTCCCGGACAGGACTTCCACCTTATCCATCGTCTGACATCAGGAGCGTGTCCTAATCTCGGAAACGTCTTCGAGCCTGCTTTATTCCTCCCGTTTACCTTGAGCTTCATAAATATATATTACGTTCGACCGCGATTTCATCCGTCCACCTCTCGACATGCGACAAGTTCCTCGTCCCCAAAACAGATGGGGAGAGACGGCGAGTGACAGAGGGGACAAATTTCATTTCGCTGCCAGGAGCTTTTTCAATTTCTCCTGCCCTCGTCTGCTCACGCCTCTTGACCCTTGGGGAGTGTGTGTGTGTGTGTGTGTGTGTGTGTGTGTGTGTATATATATAAGGGCGGGTGTACACATCTTTGGCTCAGATGTCCAAATTGCTTAATGTAAATTGTGGTGTGTCTGCCGGAGTTCATTTATCAGTGCGCTGTGAGGAGTTAGAATTTGTCATTTAGATGAAGGTAGTAGAGGGTTACACACACACACACACACACACACACACACACACACACACACGTGCACACAGCAATCATTATGATCTGCATTGCTAACACCATCTGAAACTGCTAAAATTCAGACAACACAACACAATAAACTACCGAGTGTGGTGCCGGTTTAGGAAAATAATCACGTGATGCAATCAAGCATTAATTTGTAGTAAGTAACGCTACAGCAGTGCATTACGAAGGTTGACAAAGACAGGAAGAGAACGGGAAAGACTGAGGCGTTTGTGAAGGATCAGAATCACGATGGTGTTCATTAAAAGGCTTTTAAAGAAAGTTACAACATCCCAAAAACAGTTTGGCTCAAACGCATGCAAACGACAGAATCTGGAGAGAGAATGCCGCTCTTCTCCTCCGCACTAGGACTCTCACCCGAGTCTCTCACCATTAACACTTTATTATCTCTCCCTCCTTCCATCAAGCTCCAGCAGGAGCATATTAACGCTGTTCGCAATTATATCATTACTCTAAATCAGGTTTTACACCGACAGGATCGTTTCCTGCTTTACTGCCTTCATGAGGCGAAAGTCACACGAGAAATTAGAGGACAAAAAAAATAATGAGAATACACTCTGCTGTTTAGGACACAAGTTACAAAAAAATATTATTATTATTATTATTATTTATTTATTTATTTATTTATTTATTTTATTATAGCAAAAAGCAACATTTCCAAAAAGTCACAAAGAACAATGAAAACATGTTTTATTCCCTGTTTTATTGATTTTTTATTACTCTTGAATGCTTTGGGCAAAATTTTATCATTTAAATAATTAAAATTAACCTGTTAATGATATTATTTTATACTTTAAAAAAATTCCTCCCCATTTGGTTTTTCTTGTGGAAGTTTTTCTTTAATGTACAAATTATCAGATCCTCTAAACATGTCTTTTTACACCATAAAATAACTTTAAGATTTATAAAAAAAAAATTGCTTCATTAAAAATGCTAGGATCTTACTATATGAATATAAATAACATTAATTGAACTGTGTTTGTGTCTAGATTGAACAGTTTAACATTCTTCTAGGTATTTCTTGCTAGACTGATTGAAGTTAGATTTAAAGTTCAGCACAGTGTACAACTAGTTTATACCCGCGCTTAAGAGCATTAGCGGTTTGACTGAGTGATCGGCTAGTCAGATGACCTACCGTAGGTGTCGAACTGACGTTAAATGAAATCGAATATCGAGCTTTCCCGAAAGTCCACCATTACTTAACGTTAATAAAAGCTGCTTTAAATCAGGGTGTATAAAAGAATCTTGGGTCAGATGTTTTTTTTTAAATGCTAGTGCACAGCCTGCAAAGCATTATGGGTACACATCACTCTCTGTAATTTAACTCATCACCTAAAAGCATCGCATTGATTTTTCTTTAACAGCTTTGGAAATCTGTAAAACTTTCAGCAGGGCGATTAAAATAGGTCACGGTTATGATACAGGACAAAATATGAAAATGATACAAAAACAAGAAGTTTTACCATATACTTGGGGGAGGGGGCATTGTTTAAACTGGGCTTTCTTCCAGAATTAGTGAAAAAATTCTTTAGAAGGAAATAAAGTTTGGGAGTCTATTTAATTTGGAATAAAATATAATTTTATTTGGAATAAAATGAAATGAACATAAATTAAATAAAAAGTAAGTAAGAAAATGAATAAATAAATAAATATGGATGTCAGCTTTCACTGTCAGGTAATCAGAACTGACACAAATGCAGGTCTCCTCCAAGATTTTATTGGTTCAAAAAATACCTTGATTCAGGCAAAAACAAAACAAAAAAATAAAAACTGAACTGTTCTCAATAAGCAAAACACAATCGCCCAAGTACCCAAAAAACAAAAACCAGAGGAAGAGGAAAAAGGGCCTTGACTCGGAGGTGTAGCTGTAGTTCCTTCGACGGCCAGCAAGGGGCAATAGGACCGAGGTCCACTGAACTGTATGGCCGCGAAGAAGAGGCCATGGGATGGGAAACCACAGGACAAGGCCTGGATGCAAAACAGACAAAAAACAATGAGAGAAAGGCAGGAAAAATAAGAAGGAACAAGAGGGGAGGAATACACAGGTTTATCCTTAGAGACATGAAACACTGGGTGTACCCGACAAAGCGTGGAAGGAAGCTTGAGCCGAATCGCCACTGGGTTCAAGACCTTTGTGATCCGGTACGGGCCAATGAACTTGGGAGCCAACTTGCATGAGGCTACCCTGAGAGGCAAGTCCTTGATAGAGAGCCCCACTCTTTGACCACAAACACGATCAGTCGCGGCTTTGGTTCGTCTATTAGCCCGGCCAAGGCCTCCTTAGCTTTTCTCCAGGTGCGCCGGCAATGTTGAACCAAAGCCAAGGCAGACGGAACCGCCGCTTCGGGTTCCTGTGAAGGGAACAGAGGGGGTTGATAGCCAACAGAACACTGAAATGGCGACATACCTGTAGCAGAAACCGGTAAAGTATTATGGGCATACTCTGCCCAGGACAGCTGTTTACACCAAGAGGTCAGATTATGGGATGCCAGGCAGTGGAGAGCACGTTCTAAATCCTGGTTAGCCCACATAGACTGCCCATTAGTCTGGGGATGGAATCCAGACGATAGACTTGTTGAGGCCCCGATCTGTCTGCAAAATTCCTTCCAAAACCGAGAGACAAACTGTGGGCCCCTATCAGAGACCACGTCAACCGGAAGACCATGAATCTGGAATACTTGGTCAACCACCACCTGAGCAGTCTCTTTGGCAGAGGGGAGCTTGGGGAGAGGAATGAAGTGGTCTGCTTTGTTCTGGGCGCAAACTGAGCAAGCTGCTATCAATCGCCTGATATCCCTGGTCATGGAGGGCCACCAAAATCGCTGGCCGATGGAGGAGCTGCCAACAACTCCCGATTGCCTTTGTCATAGTTCCGCTCAGTGGAGCTCAGGCAGTTGAAGAATAAGGCACAAGGATGCACTTTTCCATCCTGAAGAGAGCGTTGTGACAGGACTGCATGTATCAAATGTCATGTTGAAATAAAAGCAGTGTATTCAGTATAAACATACTCATTCAAACATATCAGTGGGTATATGTTGTTGTTGGTCTTTTGGCTGCTCCCAGCAAGGGGTCGCCACAGAGGAATATCCAGTCCGCACAACAACTTGGCACAGGTTTTACGCCGGATGCCCTTCCTGACGCAACCCTCCCATTTTATCTGGGCTTGGGACCGGCACTGCATCTAGTGGCTGGGGTTTGGGCACTGGCTGGGAATCGAACCCGGGCCTTCCGCATGACAGGCGAAACACCTACCACTGAGCCACCAGTGTCGGTATTCTAAAATGATATGCAATAGTACTCTTCTAAAGTTTTTTTTTAATATTAAAAAAAGTAAAATTTCTTTTTCTTTTTTAATGGTCACGGTTCATGTCATGGTGACATGGTGACAGATTCCAGGCACTAATGTTTTTGTCTAACTTTTACTCCTGTCCCCAGCCATGCTGGTTTATGTTCAATTAGTCCCTGTTCCATTCCGGGAGCACGTTCCCAAGTAAGATTTGTTCTTAAGTCCGATTTAGTGAGTCTTAAGCCCGATTCGGACGGGACTAGTTTTACAGGGGGTCATTCGAGAAATTTCTGTAGTACAGACGTACTTTGTGATTTTAATCCCGTCCGAATCTGCCATGTCTGTCTTTCTCTCACACGACCTCTGTAAAAATTCCAGAGCAAATTACCTACTGTTTTTCAGCAATCTCCGCGGTCCTCTGAGAAATCTAATCCCATCCGAATGCGAATGTCTGTGATTGTCTTGTGCAACGCCCACATGCAACGCCCACATGTAAAACACAGACACTCCTACCTCCATAATAAACACGGAGATATTAGTCCCGTCCGAATGCCTACATGAAATGACGTCGTCTGAAAAAAATTCTAACTCAAATATCGTTTGGAAAACTAGTCCCGTCTGAATAGGGCTATATATTCCTTTGACATGAATATACAATGTAAAGAATACCAATACACTTGACTAAATCTCTGTCCCCTTTCACAACAAAAACATAACCACACCTAAGGAAGTGAATCTCTCACATGTCGAATGTAGCAGTGTTGTCTCTGCACCTTTTAATCCTGTGGGTAATCCCGGAAGCCATTTTGTCTCAGAGCTGTTTTCCACTGTATTGGACTGTGAACTCTGTCTTGTTGAGAATTTTCCAAAATTAGGATTATTCACCATCAGGATAGATTTACAGGACAGACATTTCACATCATGCTCCTGGACAGGCAGACTCATTTCTCCAGCATGCATACTGTACTTGTACACACACACAAACAAGATTTTATACATGCACTCACACACTGAAAATATTGTATATAATTGTAAATATTGATATCTGGTGCACTGCAGTGCCTATTTCTTTTACTACTTCCGAGATTTGTTTGCAAATCTACAAAAGTCTAAAAATGTGCATGGAACCGCGGTCCGTTCGTATCTGTGGAACTTTGTAACTCGAATGTTTGTAAGTTAGAAACTATTTGTATTGTTTTGAACTTATTATTATGATTGCTGGAGTAATTCAAATCATGTACAGTAAAGGCTGAGTTTAAACACACTGGTATTATTCACTGCATGTCACAATCCGATTGCTCAGAAGGTGTAGATTAAATCTCAATAACAGCAGGTTTACATGAATGCGCTTGTTCTAGTAAGTTATGTTTCTGTAGCAACAGATCATTCACACGGGCATGTTCACCGTACGCTTCTGACATACAGATGTTTTTTTTTTTAATTCGACATCTGAGCAGATAATTAGTCGCCAGTGTGAGTGCTGTAACTTTTTGTGACAACAATCCTCTCATTTCTCTGAACATAAACGCGATCGTTGGCTATAAAGTTGTAATCAAACCGAAAATGTGCCTGTGTGTGCATTTCGCACCCTAACTGCAAGTCTAATATTCCTGTAATATCTGGGAAATAAACCGCCGCAAGCCACTTTATTAGAGGAATAATTTCAGGACCTGCGATCCATCGCCTGAATAATTAAGCATTTAAAGCCGTTACGGAGTCGTTAAAGGCCGAATGCAGGCTGGGAAGATGAGAGGAGGTAAATTAAAGCGAAAAGAAACGTGTCCGGAGTCGCTGAGCTGAAACCGCGTGTGATTCGGTGAATCATGAGTCTCAGCCCGCAGGAAGTGGATAAAATTACAGTATTACAGAACGCGCTACAGGCCGCATACATTTGCATGATCCGAATGAGGAATGGACCTTTTAGTGCATGTCCCAGGATCGTCGTTGGGGGAAAGTGTGTGTGTGTGCATATGTATGTGTGTGTGTGAATCCGCTCCCTCATTCACGTCGTAATTACATCAAACTGTGGAATTAGTGTTTCTCTGCAGGCATCGTTTCAATTTCTCACTTTCTACTCCATAGATGAAGCACAGAGCAGCTCTATAAATCCACCCGACTCGGTGTTTACTCCACTCGTCCTACACACATCCAGCACATCAGGGAAATTAAAGCCTGGCTCTGAGACAGCAAGAGGAAATATCACATTCTTAGAAGCAGTCATGCACCAAGAAAACTGTCAAGAACATGCGTTTTTTGAAGCTCCAGGAAAACAACGTGGAAATTTACATTTATTGTTTCTTTTTTTTTTTCACAGGGCTTTTTGCATCTGGGCTCAAAACTTCAGGAATTTGTGCTTAAGTGTTTTGAGCTTCAGCTTTCTGAGCTTCAACATTTTGTGCTTAAGGGGTCTGGGCTTAAGTGTTCTGAGCCTTAGGGCTCTGGAATTCAGGGTTCTAAACTTCAGTGTTTTGGCCTTCAGGGTTCTAAACGTCTCGGGTTACTTCGTTGTAACCCTGTTCCCTGAAAGGCGGGAACGAGATGCTGCGTGGAACGCTATGGGAACCATTTTGTCATGTTGCCGGTTGTGAAGCATGTGTGCAAACACGCCAAATTCTTTGGCTATATA
>JAQQZT010000033.1:1336950-1356783 GCA_030068275.1 Clarias platycephalus | reverse complement strand
TTTTGTGAAGCTGCTTTGAGACAATGACCATTGTTAAAAGCGCTATATGAATAAAATTGAATTGAATTGAATTGAATAATCATATTTTTGCATTAAAAAAACAATCAAAACATTTAGAAAAGACATACTGTAAATGAAGAAAAATATGAAATAAATTAAACATTAAACCTCACTTAACCTTAATTTATTATTCCTTTTGGCACCGGCTACTTTAAAAACATAACTGAAAGCGGCTCCCTTTTCTTCTTGCTACCATCCTTGATGACATTCTTGGGACCCATGGTGCTCTGTCTTCACTAAATCTTGCACAAAATGCAAAAAAATCCAAAAACAAAAAAAAGTTCTCACTTCGCTTGGCTTTCCACTGACTGAGCGGCTCCCGGAGGCACGCACAACTTAGCCAGCGTTCGGTTCAGCTAGGCATTTGTATGCCAAGGTACCACTGCACTTACCACTTGTTTAATTTATTTCTCATCTATTTAAAACAATAAAACCCTGGAGGTTTAATCTAATGCTTTTGTCTGCCCCGGTGTAATAACCCTTAAATATTTTTGTAGACCCTTTGGTCTAAGGTTCTATGGATATGGTTTAATGATTTCCCCCTGAAGACATAGAAGAAGAAGAAGAAGAAGAAGAAGAACTGTTCATTTTGTATAGAGAGCACATGTTTGTCATTTCCTTTACGGACATCACAACCATAGAGGTTATGTCTAATTCTTTGATGGACTCCAGTTTGAGAACCTTTAAAGAATCCTTGTAGAACCATTGATGTGTGGTCATGTCTACACGGAACCTTAAAGGGTTCTCACTGAGGAACAAACCAGTGTGGCGTCACTTCTTTTGGCTATGTCCCACATAAGCAACACTAACTTGTCAAAGCCCTGAAGTTTATTGCTGGTTCT
This sequence comes from Clarias platycephalus, assembly GCA_030068275.1. Taxonomy (NCBI): domain Eukaryota; kingdom Metazoa; phylum Chordata; class Actinopteri; order Siluriformes; family Clariidae; genus Clarias; species Clarias platycephalus. The sequence goes on along the minus strand of JAQQZT010000033.1, from coordinate 1,355,881 downwards.
TTGGTTCTCCACATTGTGAATATTCATCGTTGAACTTGACAACACAGATTCACACAGTTGAGAGAAAGATGGGAACATGGATTTGCTAGTAAAGCACCTAAAACTGAGACCTTTATCAATAGTGTTTAGCTTTAAACTCCACCAAAAAAGGTCAGGGATATAAAAATGAGCAGTGAAGAAATAAATAGTGTTTCGTTTCTCTCTTTTTTGTTCCCTAATTGTGTGCGTTTAACTCAACTATTGATTTGGTAAAGATAAGTAAGGCAAGATATACTAAGAAAGCCAACAGGAACTGGTGTTCACACAGCCCTTGGAGAGCTAGATTTAAAAAAAATATCCCTTCAAAACACAACTTTAATGTTTTCGACTCTTATTGTTAATGTTATGCGCCGTTAGGGAATAATACAACTCGGAAGAAGTATTAATTTGCTGAGAGGAGTGTTTCTTTCCGGTTTTCTTTAAAAGGTCAGTGCATTGTAAAATAAACAAATTGCTTTAATAAATCTGAACACACCACACACACACCACACACACACCACACACACTCACCAAACACACACACACACACACACACACACACCATGTGCTGTACTCTCCATCTCTTTGTCTGCCAAATATCTATTGATTTTCATGCATATTTAACACATCACAGCCCCACTGAGAGTTCCAGCGAATCGAGGTTTTCCGAACTGTTGAAGCAGGAACGCTGTTGCTTTAAGCCGGGAGCCAGGATGACCCCGAGGCCAAAGCACTTTTCCTCCACACTCAAAGCGCCTTCCTTTGAATTCCAGCGCGGCTTTGTGGCTGTTCTCTCGGGCTGATTCAATTTTTCTGATAAGATCTCAACGCCGCGCCGAGGATGTGGGAAGCTGCTGGTGGTCCTCAAGCCAAAGCCATCACTCGGTGTCCAGCTTTTCCCACTGGCTCAGATCACTCCTCTGTGATAAGAGTGCTGGAACTAGCCATTTTTGGTAGCGTATTTGTTTATATCTATGACCGGAAATCATGAACACAATATTTCAGTCCTGAATCAGTTCATTTCTCTCACTTATCAGTTCCGGGTAAATCTGGAACTCCTGCAGTTTTTGAAACGAGTTCCAACTTTTGATTAAACGAATCAAGCTCCATATTTGATAAAGTTCGCAAAATGCCAAAGAAAGCAGGATGAATATAGTTGAAGTGACACACACATGTAGTGATACTGTACATTCTTACACACTGGTGTTTAGAGAACAGAACTAACTTCTGGCATTAGGCTAAAAGTTTATATAAAACACAGACATGTTCCACGTACACAGAATTCTGACCTTCAACTGTTCATGATTTTTCATTTGTGATAAAACAATTTTGTAAGTTTTTTCCCTAAATGTATTTTGTGAGTAAGAGTGGCAGTTCAGTGGATTTAGGCTGTGGGTTACTAGAGATTTATACTAATGCGCTCCTTCAGGATCAGGATATTCACATTAATCAGAAGGTTGGTGGTTCTCCACCAAGATGCCACTGTTGGCATTTTCACTGTGCTGTAATGAATATGTGACGACTTCTTTTCTTTGGATGGGTTTGGCATCCACCAAGTTCCATTACAGCCACCTCTTTACTCTTACACCCTTCTCCTTCCATATGTGACTTCTTCTTCTTCTTTTTGATTTGAAATCAGATTTCTCATCAAAAAATTATGATATTTCTTTTTCACAAGAAGATCTGGCAGCTTTGGAAGCATGAGGCACACAGAAGGGATCTGAATAAGCCAAATAAGGAGCTCGGGAAATCCACAGAAGCCGACTCTGAACACGAGGAATTTTCACAGCGTAAATACTGATGTAACTTTTGGCCTAGTGTCTTCCTTGTCCTGACATGGAAAATGAAAGTTCTTCAGGGACTAAATGGTTTCATCACATTTGGAATCTGACCACAAAATGTCTGGTTATAAATTCAGATCCATGTCCTGCTTAAACAGAACCTGAAACACACGGACATTGTACATGTTCACATTGATCTTGTTCAGACGTGATTCTTTGTAAGTGTTGAATTTCCGTTATTTCCCTGAGAAGTTAGTGTAGTTTTGTGCCAAGTTGATGTCAGCAGGGACCATTAATAGCCATGATAACTGGGTTTCAGTGTTAGTCACCCGTTGTATACATCTGATTTTCCTAAACTAAGCTCCCTGTTCATGGGTTTAGCTTTCTTAACGGATCATCAATGAATGGAAAAATTGGAAAACCGAAAGAATCGTACTTTAAGATGGTTTGCCCCTATTCACGGTCTAAACTTCTAAAGGATTGCAACATTGTTCTCAAGTAATGATCATTTTGCTCCTTCAGCCTTGAAGGTCAGAATCAGTTTTCCCACAAGTGGCCACAATGATCACTGCGGAGAAGCTCCCGGGGTTTTAGTGTCCAGCCCAATTATTTAATTTAACGGGGCAAGATTTAATTCAATCGTCCTACGAGATCCAGTCTCTCCAGTGAGAAGGACTCATGTGGGCATGGATTAATCTTACCCTGATGCTTCAGAAGCTCTTTCTTTTTTTCTTTTTTTTCAGGTCATTCATTGAGTTTGAGATACAGTAAGCAAAGATTTTTTATTGTATCAAAAAAAAATTGAGCACCATCAATGAGACACATACAGTAGGACAATAAGAAATGTGGAGGACAAACAAGCGAGGTTCTCCATGTTTCATCAAACAACTCAAGGTATCCAATGATGTGTGTGTGTGTGTGTGTGTGTGCTGGAGATTTGTAGTTCAGCACCAGGGTGTTTTATCAGGATAGAAGATTGTGTGACTTGCAATACCACCTACTGACCGAGTGATTTATGGCATCGAGGAAGTCTAAGTTGATTCACGGCGAATTAAAGGTTTCGAATGAAAGTTATCTGGGAAAGAAACCCTCATCTGGCAACCGGCTCTCTCTCTCTCTCTCTCTTTCTTTTTCTCTCTCTCTCTCACCAACTTGTCAGCCAGTGTTTGATTTATTGCGTGTCATATCAGATGGTGGGAACGCCCAGGGACTGGGTGTGAGGTATGAACGTCTTTCGGTAGGGGGTGCAGGAAGAATAAATGAAGTCCCTGAGTTACGGCGAGATGGCTCACATCATTATCAAGCGTCCCGGGCCACGTCTGCACGCTGAGAAAAAAAATCCTGATGATTCTGTCAAAGGAAAGCTAGTTAATGTTACCAGCTAAGCATATTAGCCTTGTGTTTTGATGGCTGACGATGCACCGTGCCTTCATTAAAAAAAATAAATAAATAAATAAAAAACACTTCTGTTGACAAGTCATTAATGTGAAATGAGCTTCAGTGTTCCTGCGACATGACAAGCAAAATAAGTTGTGTTATTCTCTCAATATACTGTATGTGCATGTGTGTGTGTGTGTGTGTGTGTGTGTGTATGCAATACGAGCGGTAGATAAAAGCAGATGTTTTGATTTATTTCCCAGCTGCTCGTACGTGCACAGTCCTCGTATAATTAATGTTATATATTCACTTCATGACTCACTGCTTAATCCATGCTTCTAAATTAATCTCAATCTTTATGCGACCTTTATAAACTATCACGTAACCGCTTGCTAAGGAAATCAGTAGCTAAGAGTTAGCTAAACATTCTCACTGCCAGACCACAGAAAGAGTCTGGATTACTATTGGTCAGAAGGTTGATTAATTCTCTGTAACAGCAGTAACTCTGACAGTACTAGAGATTTATATTAATGCTCTCCTTCTGATCCCTTGTGTATTCACAGCGAAGTTTAATTAATGATACAGTGACATGCTGGGGTTTTTTTTGGAAGGTGTAGATTGATTGGAAGGAGTCTCCAGTGTGAGTGCTGTGTAATAGTATCGTTACGATGGAGAAAGAGGTTTACGGATTTGTGGGTTCTTGGTAAAAAGAGAAAAAGCGTATTTATTAACTTTTGTAAGAGTCTTTTGTTTATAGCTGCTATAACATGCATAAGAACAGGACTACCTTCAAAGGCATTACATTTAACTCTAATTGTAATTAAAATGCCATACAGTACTTCCTGTTGTATAAGAGGACAAAAACCACTTGGGGACAAGCTTTCATTGGAAATTAAAGAGCTTGTTCTTATTGGTCATTATTCTTGTTTTTCCCCTGGCACAGACCTGGCAACCCAGCTCATCACGGTCAGTCTCCTGGTTAAAGCTTTTAAACAAAGTGGGCTTCAGAAGCTGACATTTCAGCTCAAAGCCCGAGCCTGCTTTGCAATTTGCAGCTTAAACCCTTGAAGTGACTCGGCGTCTCCAGATGATCATTATTCCTGCGCTTAAGGAGTTCTCCGGCGAATCTGAAATGCAAATGCGATGTTAATCAGGCCGAGGGTTCACACCTGAAAGTGTCCCGTCATATCAGGGGTCACTGACAAATTGGACAAAGCCTCCAGAGTAAACAGCCCTCGATGCCTCATTAGGAGTCCAGCGGGTCCAACGCTGCCAGATGAAACGGATCGTCTGCAGCTTGATGTCGAGCCGTGAAAATGCAGGAAGGGTTAAAAAAAAAAAAAAAAAGTCTGCGTGTGATTTCCTAATTATTCTCATTTTCCTGCCTCCATTTGCATCTCGTTATCATATCTGAAGTTGTTTGTTAAAATGGAGGAAAAGGTCGTCTGGACTGAGCGTTGTGAGTTACTGAACAGGAAGGAAAACCACCTCGGGTTAAGACGACACACGAAGGAGAAAAAACCAACAGGGATAAAGAGGAAATGATCGAAAAACATCACAGTCACGCGTTTTAAAGGTTCTTTCGGGGGTTAGCCAATCTAACGTCGGAGAAATGTGCAGTTTGTAGTTTTCTCTGAGGTTCAGCATCAACACCAAATGTTATTCTAAAACTGAGTTCAAAGAGTGAAAAATGTTAAAACATTTTAAAAAAAACATTAAAGTTTTTTAATCTGCAATTAAAAAAAAAACACTTTTTCTGTGCACTTATCCAGTGTTTGTGTACACACACACACACACACACACACACACAAATACACACACATTGAAGGTAAATTGGAAACACTAATCAGCCTCCCATCAGTCACTGCAGCACAACAATCACAAAGGTTTTTTTCCTTTACAAATTTTTTTTTTAACAATTAAAAAAGGACAAAAAGAAATAACAATGTAGTTAAGTTAAAATTAAAAAAAGAAAAAAAGATTAAGGAACTACTAAGAAAAATAAAAGTTGCTATTAAAAATACCACGAGATTATTGAAAAAAAGGTAAGAAATAAGACAAGAAAATGTACGTGAAAACAGAGCTCAAACAAACAATTATATGCACAGAATTTATATAAACAGAGTATATAGTTCATTTAATGAATGTAAAATTAGGGGGGAAATGACCAAAGTTCCTTTTTTTTTTTTTTTTTGTTCGCAGATGAATTTGTTATTTTTAAAGTAAAATCATAATTTTTCACAGGGATAAATAAATATATAATTATATAGCTATTAAAGAGTTCAGTAAAGCCCGAACCCACAGGTCCTCTGAGAGGGAACAGGAAGTGGCAGTTCTGCAGGACTACACCAGCATTAACATTAGCGGATCATTAGCATCGATTCCATCTGATACACAGACTGGGGTGAAAGATTTCCACAATCTTTCGGCAGAAGGGGCGTGTCAGGGCCGTGTGATGCTGCGTTCATCCCACTGATGAACAAATAAAAACTTTTATAAAGATCTCTACAACCAAAATGATTCAGTTCGTTAGAAATTTAATGAACAAATAATAAAGAATTCTAACAAACAAATAATAAAGACTAGAAAGTAGAAAAGAAATGTATAAATGTTTTTTGAAAAAAGAAAAACAATAAAGAAAAAACAAGCAATTAAAATATTATTTTTAAAAAAAGAAATGGAAATTACATTTGAAAATGTTTTTTTTTTAAAAAGAAGAAAAATAAATGAAAAGAAGCCATTAAAAAGTTTTTAAAACAGGAATGACATTTTATTTTTTTTAAGAAGAAGAAAATAATTTAGGGGGAAAAATAAAATATTCTTAAATGATATGAAAGCAATAAATACACATTAAGGAAAAAGAATAAAGTAATAATTATGGACCTTTAATTTATATAATAAGTAAAACTTGAGAAAATAAGGTACTAAAAGAAATACCTATGGAAATCATAATCGTAGGTAATTATGTGAGACTAGTGCGATTAAAGAATCTAACCTTAAGATTATGGCAAAAAACATAATGAAATAATGGTCCTTTGTTGTAGCTAACAATGTACAATATATGGTTGATCATAAGATAAGATTAAAATTAGTGTAAAAAAGTGTAAAAATTGTGAAGTTTTCTTCTATTAAAGATACTTTTGTGTGTGTGTGTGTGTGTGTGTGTGTGTGTGTGTGTGTGTGTGTGTGTGTGTGCACCTGCATAGGTGAAAACTGGGGACACACTAGTCGATTGGGGACCTTCGACAATTGGGGACATACAGTACACGCAGGTCATCCCCAGGTGTGTTTGCTCCGCAGTGCCTCTAGTGGAAGTGTGCGGTAAATATATAGTCAGCGATAAATCCGGCGCAAACGAAGCGTATCTACATCCAGTCAGGTCATTCAAGCTGACCAATCAGAGGTTGGGTGTCATCTCTCTCCTTCCCTCCCTCCCTCTCTCCCCCTCCAGTCTCTCTCCCTCTCTCTCTCTCTCTCTCCAGTCTCTCTCTCTCTCTCTCTCCAGTCTCTCTCTCTCTCTCTCTGAATTCCAAGTTTTAATTCATCCTCAGTAAATCGTCTGAATAACAGACAGCTTTCTCCGCTGCGTGTTTATCCTGTGTGTACTTGTCATTTATGGGAATCATTGGGTTAGCAAGTTGTAGAAGTTTTTCCAGATGTACATTTTATTGTTAATGTAGTATGTACATTCTGTGTTTATTTGTTTATTAATGAAGTGATGTGTTGTTTCAGTTAACCACTTCAAAATAATGAATGAACACGTGTTTTTGGGCTTTATAAAAATGTAGTGTGTTGTAACAAGATGATAATGTGGCAGTTAACATTATTAGCGTTATTGTTGTAATAAACAGTAGATGCTTGTCAAGCCACTGGTAGTGTTTACACCAATCTAAACATAAAAATGTCCAGAATCAGGAAAATTAATTTAGATATTTGCATGTTATTATATGTTAATACACTGGAGTTAAATAATTATGCAGCATGAAATTAACATTAAACCAATAAATTCAGAAGCTGGAGTGTGAGACTGCGTGATATGACTGGACTGGTTTCTTGCAGAGACCCAGAGTTCAGCCTGAAGGTGAAGCTGAACATCATATCAGAGCCACAGTTGAGGATGTTCTATTGATGTTTGCAAAGGTATGTGTTTATTTAATCCTACTCTTTAAATTGTGTTAATACAGATACCTTCTGCCTAACATATGACAGATGTACTGCAAAACAAATGTTATTTGATTTAAAACCATTTGTGGTATAAACATTTTCCAATACAGTACATACAGTTCAAAAATCAATATTGTAAAAAGGTAAATTTTCTTTTTAAATTTAAAAAGTGAAACTCATATGCACTAGATTGATTATATGTAAAGTGGAATATTTTAAGCCTTTTGGTTTTAATTTTGATGATTACGTCTTTAAGAAAGCAATACAGGAGTTTACAATACGGAAATTTAGAAAAACAATATGTTTATTTATGCACTCAGTACTTGGCTCCTTATCATGAATTACTGCATCAATCCGGCCTGGCATGGAGGCGATCAGCCTGTGGCACTGCTAAGGCGTTATTGAAGATCAGCAGCTTTCACCTCATCTGTATTGTTGGGTCGGGTGTTTCTAATCTTCCTCTTGACAATACCGCATCGATCCTCTATAGGGTTTAGTTAAGGTGAGTTGGCTGATCAGTTAAGCACGGTAATATCACATAATATCCGTTATATCACGGTCAGCACACCAGTTAGTGGTAGTTTTGGCACTGTGGGGAGGTACTACAGTAAGTCCTGCTGGAAAGGGAAATCAGCATCTCCATAAAGCTTGCAGGTTGAAGCATGAAATGCTCTAAAATCTCCTGGTCGACACTGTGTCGACTTTGACTTGGTAAAACACAGTGGACCAACACCAGCAGGTGACATGGCTTCCGTGAGATGTGTAGGCTCACGTCCTCATTTGGAAATAAAGTTTGCGTGTGTGTTCTGCCCTCATTTTGACCCAATATTTTACAGCTAAAAGGTGTTGTTTACTGTGCTACACTAACACTGTCCAAATCTGTTGTTTACTTGCTACAGCTAATTGACTGCTTGACGATTTGCAGTTGGCGGTGGAAGAACATGCTGATGGAGCGTCAGTACCTACTCCGACAGGACACTTCATGATCAAAACACACTACAGCAACAATTCCCAACAAGGCAATCATTTAAAAAATGCAATAACAATCTGCCACAACTTCTTATGTGTCTTTTCACACAGTGTAGTTCCATCAGTGTAGCTTTGTATAAAAACTATCTTCTCTGTAGCGCTTCCTGTCAGTACGTGCTTGTCCACTTGGTTTAAAAACATGAGTAAGACATTCCTCTGTTTTAGTCGGAAGTCACAGAGGTGAATTCAGATGTGTCTGAGGTAGCCATAGTCTGTTTTCAGTAGGATTTGGCTGTAGAGACCACATTGGTCAGTACACATGTGTGTAATGGTCCCCAATTGTTTACTTAGATATGAGTGAATTTCTGTAAACCTTGAATATTTTGGGTCCGGTCCTCATTTGGACATGCAGTTGGTGTACTGTATGAGGTACTGTAGTCCTTTGCCTGTGGGAGTAGACCTTGTCTTAGGCAGATAACACTCTGAGTTGTTGATTTGGTGGTGTGAGGATCTGGGTTCGATTCCTGCTTTGGTGCCAATTCCAAGTCATATTTGAAAAATTCGAGGGTTTTGTCCTCAGGAAGGGCATCTGGCATAAAACCTGTGCCAAGTTGTTTGCAGACCGGTCATTCCGTGGCGACCCCTTGCCGAGACCAGCCCAAAGAATGTTCATGAGGTAGACCTAGCTTGTTTCAGTAAGATTTGGCTATAGAGATTCCATTTGTCAGTGCACATGTGTGTAGTGGTCCTTAATTGTTCATAAATATATAAATGCAATACATACAGTCCTACTCATCATTAGCACCCCTGGTTAAGATGTGTTCTTAGACTTCTAATAAAATACAATTTTATTTAAACAATATAGAACCACAGTTGTTGGCACCCCTGATGTTTATACTTCGTACAACTCCAAGACAGCACTCCAAGACATCTCCTCCTATAACATTGCACAAAATTGGAAAATACAGATAGACAGATCTTTGACCATTCCTCTTTGCACAATCTTTCTATAACTGGTTTTCGGTGCATTTTTTTAAAAAATTAAACCCAAGAAATAATGTTTAAAAAAAATCACAACATTGTTGTTTTTTTGTTCTACAACAATCTTGAGATTGTTATTTTTTAAGATTGTCCCCAAAGTGGACCATAAGTCCTGATATCTCTGCAGACTCAGGTTTGTGTGTGTGTGTTCCACTTTGTCCCCATTTGTGACCTAAATAATACATGTCCCCAAAGTGAAGTGAAAGTTTCAGGTGTTTAAAAAAGGGTTTTATCAAAAATCCTGAGTGATAGTGTTCATATATGGCTCTTAAAAATAACACAAATCACAATTTATTATTTTAATACTCCCTCTGGAAAGTAGTGTCCCCAAAAGTAGTAAATATGCCATACGTCCCCATTTTCTTTCTATGCAGGTGTGTGTGTGTGTGTGTGTGTGTGTGTGTGTGTGTGTGTGTGTGTGTGTGTGTACAATCAAAAGAACATTTAAAAAGATCACTGTAAGCCCAATATCGACCTTCATGTTCACAATGTGTGTGTGTGTGTGTGTGTGTGTGTGTGTGTGTGTGTGTGTGTAAACTTTTGACTGCGGCTGGAGTTTCATTTCCATGTCAGCATGTGAGTCCTCGGATCACTGGCAGCACAATCACCATCAGCCTGGAGACAGCTAATGAGGAAAGGAAATGATTTAAACTAATGATAAACTAAACAATCAGCTAACAGCGCCATGGTGAAAGTAACCAAGCTTTAACGAGGATCTGCCTAATATACCGTGGAAGGATAGATAATTAGCCATTATTAGCATGTCAGTGCTACATCAGCAGGGTCAGCATCCATTGGGCTGCAATTTAAATTGTACAATTTTTTTTTTTTGTAAAGTGAATATAATAAGGTAAGAATTAGGACACAATAAAAAAAGAAAAAAGAAAGAAAAGTGAATTTTAAAAAGTGAAGGAAATATTAAGAAAGAAAAATGTAAAAATTAGGAGGTTATTAAGTTGTGGAGAAGAAAACTGATTATTAAAAGAAAGCAAATATTTCTTTTAAATGCAAAGCAAGACTAAAGGAAACATTTTTAATACATAAAAAGAAGAAAGAAGAAGAAAGAAAAAGCATTTAAATGTTTTTTAAAAGAAAGAAAATAAATTTAAAAAAAAAAAGAAAATTTAGGGGGGAAATAAAAAAGTACATTAAAATAGAAATTAAAATTAAAAATGTTTTTTTTTAAGAAATAAAAACAAATAAATTTATACTAAATATTATATCAGGTAATTAGGATTTAAAAGTAGGGGTGTTAATTTAAGGCAATAAAGCTAAGTTTCAAATTTGTATATAGAAAAGGTAAAAAAAATTACAGAAATATTAAGACATGTATTAACAGAACTATTAAGGATAGCACTTGAAAGAATTATTATTATTATTATTATTATTATTATTATTATTATTATTAAGGAAACATTTTGAAAATGGAAAATAAAAGTTAATGACAAAAATATATTTAAATGAAAAAATCTGAAATTAAATTACTACAACTATTTTTAATTAGATATGTATTGTAAATTCAGATTTTTTTTTAATTCATAAGAAAAATATTGTATTAAGGTATTAACAGGAATAAAATACTATTATTATTTATAAAACACTTGTTTTTTTGAAAACTATGAAAACTTTTTTTATTTATTTTTTTTTGTTTTGTTTTTTTAGCATTCATCTCATCAGTCATGAGTGTATTCCTGAACACACTTCATCCTCTGAGGATGTTCGAGTTAAACATCGACCCCTGATTTTAATTTCCATTTCCTCTCCCTCACGTGTGCAGCCGTGCGTGGCTAATTCACATCGCGCCCAAAACGCTAAACGCTGCCGTATATTCAAAACGTCATGGATCGCTGAAACCTGCCAACATTAACACAATCTTGTGTCTTTAAGTGTGTGTGTGTGTGTGTGTGTATGTGTGTGTGTGTGATATTTAAATGCATAGCTCAGAGTCCATAAGTCACCTGCACCTCCTGGGGGACGCGGTGCGATTTGAATAAACACGTCGTTAATTGTGACGTTGGAGCAGAAATCCCCAGACATGTTTATTACGCAGACTTTGATCAATTTACAACGGTTTGAATGCACTTAACCATGCAGCACAGAGTCGGTCTAAACACACCGGTGACTTTTTCATCCTCTGTGGCTTGTGCTTTTACTTAAAAATATTACTATTATTAAATACCATGATAAGTCTATATTATACCAGACTTATCATGTGCGCGGCCACACACACACACACACACGCACACACACACACACACACACACAAAATGCTCATATGGTCTAGTTTTATAATGTCAGTAAACATTTATGTCACATGTAAGGAGTCTCCAGTACCAGCGCATTGTAACAGTTAGACATTACAGTAAAGCTGTAACTTTCAAGCTACATCGATGCTCATGCATGACCTGTCTAGTATTTTCTTCTTCCACAATCTGACTAATAAAGCACAAATTAAAGAAACTATCATGAAATTCTGTTTACATATATAACGTGTTGGGCTTTGCACTAGCTTTGTTCTCAAATTATATTAGCAACGCTATCTGTACTAGTTACTTACATTTCCAAAGACATAAATAATCTTTAAAAAAAAAAATTCCAAACATTAACCTTCCTTTTTTTAGAATTGTAGAATCCTTAGATTAGCTTTACCTCTTCATAATTAACTGTACAGTATGAAATAGTTTCATAAATTTTAGGCACATTTTTCACAGTCTAAACCTAACAGTCTCAAATTGTGTTAGATTAACAATTATTTGACTAATAATGTACAAACTCGTGCACTGATACGTTGGAAGCTAAAAAGTGGTCCATCTTGGTTTAAAATCAGTCATTTGTTTCGTTCCTTCAGTGACTTCATAGCAACACACTGGGTTCATTACAGCGATTACTGGAACTCCGGCCATTTTAGCTTTGTCCTAAATGCTCTAATTCATTTCCTATTAAAGTGCGTTTTCTGTAGCGTAACGTTATTCTATAAGCTCGTCTGTAACGCCATACGGTTATATACTGATGTATTACAATACACTACACACACACACACACACACACACACAATGCTTCCAGAAATAGAAAGAGAGCGAGAACGGACTAGCGGCTGGTGATGGTGTGCGTCCAGCCGAGAGGTTCTCCATCACACTGATTGCACGCTGAATTAAAGAAGCTGCTCGCTGCGCCGTCGTCCGTCTTGTGTGGACGCCACTGGATGATGAAGCGTCGGCTGCTGCTGTGATTTATGAGCTAAACATCGTCACATTCCTGAGAAAGGAGAAATCATCTGAAGAAAACGGAGGGAAACGTACAGGCAGAAATCAGCAGACACAAGCTGGCGCTGGGATTTAGAGCAAAGTCGCTTTTAAACGTTTCGCTATACGGTAGCATACAAAACACATTTGATATATAACATTATGGAACAAAGACATTTAGACATTTTCAGTTCAGATAAATGAATCATGTGATATCGGTACTGCAATAGTGTATTCTTCTGATTTCAGTGTACTGTGATAAATTATTGCCGTGATATCGATATATTGCGAAAAATTTGTGTGATATTGACATTTTGCAAGAAACTATTGCTGTGATATTGATACTGCAATAAATTGTTGTGGTATTTATATATTGTGATAATTTATTGTTGTATCGAGATTGCAATTAATGATGCTCTATTACAATTTTCTGATACTGTATTATACATTAAACAATATATATTATTGTTGTGTTGTCAATGCTGAATTAATTTAATGTTTCATCAATGTATTGTGACACGGTATTGTTGTTTTAATACTGTATATTCCAATAAATCATTGTGATAATGATATTTTGTGAAAGATTATTGTTGTGTTATGAATATTGCAATAAATTATTGTTGCAATATCAATATACTGTGATAAAGTATTGAATAATCACATTTGCAGTAAAGTAAGATTATAGTATAGAGATTGCAATTAATGATCTACGTATTACACTTTTCTGACATTGTGGACTGTTTGTGGATCTTTTTTTTTTTTTTTTAATAACTACAATCTTTATTTTCATTGGTTAGCAGCCAAGTGGATGCTTGTACAGAATTGTACACATTGTTAAACGTATGGTAAATGCAGAATATTTATTATTGTTTTTTTTTAAGTATTTCAGTAATTGATCTTTTTTAATAAGAAAAACCACGTGAACGTGCGAGGCCTTTCAAAATTCAAGCAGTGTGACGGAACCCTAAATAAACCACTTGAGTGACAGGTGGAGGTCACATGATCATCATGTAGCCATAGTAACCACTCAGGCAGAGTAACAGTCTATCGGCACTTATCAGAGGTTTTCCCCAAAATAGAAATAAATAATATAACGTTGTAGTGAACATGGACCAGGATTTAATTCCAGTGCAGTAATTTGAGATAAACGATAAGGAACACGTCCAATTAAAAAGCGAGCACTAACGTTAATTGGTGCGGAATGTGAAAACGTTTCTGTGTTTTTGTATTTATTGCACAGATCTCACTAATAAAGCAGCAGCGCAGCGTGTGAAGTTTTAATCTGTTTCTTAATTCAGAGTAGCTGGAGGTGGCAATTACATCAGCTTCAGTGTGCTGCTGTGAAGGAAACACACACACACACACACACACACACACACACACACACACACACACACACACACACTCTCAAACAGAAGAAATGTGAACTGTGAACAGCGAATATATACAGTGGACGTCATCTTGTCTCCTCTGATGTGCGTGAGGCTGCATTTATTATTTATATCTGCATAAGATCGTGTGCATTTAATGCTACAATAAATTACATTTACAGTAAAGTGGCTATAAAGAGAGGGTATGTTGGGAATTACAAGGACGAAACTGCAAAGGAAACATTTACAGCTTTACACCTGAAACTGGAGACTCCTTCCATGACCAGAAAACTCTGACACCTTTTGTTTCTAAGGAGCGGTTACTATAGCAACAATAACGTATCAGAACGAGCACACTAATATAACCTCGCACTACTGTCAGAGCTCCTGATCTAGAGTATTAATCAACACCACTTCGCTTCGACCAGTAAGAATATGTGGAAGAAATGCGGTAAGCTGCGATGTAGCGGCACACGCTTGCTGAGATGCTGAGCGTAACAGCTGGAAGCCAGATGCAGAATCGAACATGCGGAAAAGTACATTTTTATGTAAATTTTGTGACAATTTGACAAATGAGCAAACAACACCTGAGAACACGGTCTGGGGAAATTATAAGGCAGGGCACTTACACTCAGCCCCAGGAGCTCAATAAATAAATAAATAAATAAATAACAGTCATTCTATATAAAGAAATGCACAAACTGTCTATATTACAGTGTGTACATGCCTACTGGTTCTTTAATTTAAACTCATTTTACATTTTTTTATTTTATTTTAAAGTTCTACATAGACCAGCGTGTTCCCCTATCTCTTACTGCCACCCTTATCTATCCAAAAAACCTGTAAGTAACCCTATAAAAACAGCCTGTAAACACTTAAACGTCTGTTTCCTTCGGTTTCCTCGCTTTGGGAACTGTTTAAGATTCCACGGGTTACAAACAGAACCCATTTTATTGGGCAAGTATCTTTATCCACTGAACCTTTAGGAGTGTGTTCTCCTAGAAGGACTTTGACTTCTTCAAATTAGAAATTTCAATATAAAATCCTACAAATCCTAAAATCCAGTTTCTGTACAAGATCAAGGCTCAAAATAAAACCTACTTTTGGAAGCTAGGAAGCATTAACAGTGGAATAATTTTTCCACAATGTTTTCTTTGTGGAAATTGAAAACAGAATCAACAGCATGCTTGATTGAAGAACCCTCGACTATGCGATGACCCACAAGAACTCTTATTTTGCTTAGCGAATAAACTCCCTACAAAGTTTCTACAATTGTCTCTTTAGAGGAAACTACTGTAAGAACCCTTAATTATCCACTTAACCCTTGACCCATCCCCTATGCCCTTGCTAAAGGGGTTCTATCATTGAATTCCAAAGACTGTTGAATTTTTACCATGCAACTTGTTGACGTGTTTTAGTGATCTCCATTCATGATTTATTTTTTTCCCGTCCACATTTCTTCCACAAAGTTCAGCACTGTCATTCCAGGTTTTGATAATGTCTTGAAGGGTTCTTAAGCCAGTTCCAGTCATTTCAACTTTCCTTAGTTGTTGTTTTTTGTTTGATACAAGCCCAATAATTTAACCCTTGTGAAATGGCAAGTAATTTTTTTGGCCAGGCAGTGCAGAACTCTTTATTGGAAGCTAGGAACGTATTTTAACTTATAGTTGGGTACGGTCAGAAAAAGTACAACCCTTAAGGCTTTTCTGGTTGTCTCTTGGGGAACCCTTAAAGATTCTATGTAGAATCCACAAACAAACTGTTTAGGTCCAAGTAGAAACCAATTAGTATGCTATGAACTTTTAAAAACCCTTAGGAAAGCAGTAGAAACCGGTAAGGATGTGGTTTCCCTTGGCCACTTCATTGTTGCTGTGTCAATGGAGTTCTCACAGCGCCCTCTTCAGGCTTGTGCTATGACCATGTTAGGTCCATGCCACGTTGTAGAAGATGGCAATAAGCTCATATTACATCCTTCTAGTGCTCACCATAATATTGGTGATTGACACATCTGGAGTGTATTGGAGAATAAACTCGATCCAATTCCTCACATCATCACTACGTCGCGGTCTTTATACCAACCCGCTGGATGCAATGACAACATAGTAAGCGCATAATAAGCAGCTGGTACGATCAGACGTAGTAACAACTCGGGTCGATCTCATTGGACCTGGTGAGGATGTGATCATGTGTGAGGGAATTAGAGACAACATGATAGACGCGTTAAGACCCTTACAGGGACGTGGATAGGATTTTTTATTTTCACCTTGCAGTTGTTGTTTTTTTCTGCCCAAATCCGATTATTTTTAGCGAAGCTGCCGAGGTGAACTGATGCAATCGTCTGCAAATCCCCCAAGCCCTGATGACCGCTTTTTGAGGTCGTTCATGTCTCCTGACGCCGGAGTGTGATGGGTTCTGACAGGACCATTCTCCACACACACACACACACCACACACACACACACACACACACACACACACACACACATACACACACACAGGCTGGAGGCTGGTCATTGAATATTCTACATTTCTGCTCTCCAAGCTAACCTTTTAGAAATGTTAGAATTCTAATGAACGGTTCATTTTGTCCTTCTGGGCTAAAAGTGTTTCACTGTATGTGGAACCCAGCAACAGTTTGCTAAAAAGATTCTACTCAGAGCTTCTTTATGAGACAATGAAGCCTTAAAGAACCCTTTCTTCTATTTATTTATTCTTTTCATGTGTTTTTGGGGGGAACCATTAAAATTCTCTAACAAATGTTTCAAACTGTTTAGCAAGTGAGGAACTCTTAAATATTTTATCCACAGCACCACTAAAGAACTATAGACGAATACGTCTAAATTTAGAGCGCATGAGAAATATCTGCATCGTTCCTCTGCAGGAGCTGTCAAAGACTCCATAGCCACACCTGCAAGGCCATAAATAGGTTTAATAAATGGTTCCACATAGAACATGTGTTCCAGTATAGAACTGTCTAAGGCACCCTCTTAAACAGTCGTTTGAGTCCAAACTCAACATTTAGAATGTTTAAATTGTTGAGGATAATAAAATAAAACCCTAAAACCAAACCTGTGTTCCTCTGTTAGAAATCATTTCACTTAGGACGGTTTTCAGAGGCTAGGAACCCATCACCAACCTTTCTCAGATTCAACACTCTTATGTACAGGAAATAACTGTACATAAAGAACCTCACCGGTTCTTGTCCCTCTTATTGGAAAGTCTGAAAGATTCTACGTAAACAACTGACAATAAAATATTTTCCTATATGGAAGTTTATCAGGTTGAGGCACTGTAGAAAGATAAGATGGTGCTAGCAGAGCTTCTCAGAGTTGTACGATTCCCAGATGTTCTTTCATCTAATGGTAGTAAGTGAATTTTATTCCCAGGTTTATGGACAATGCAATAACAAACAAAAGGCTAGACTAGCTAGCTAGCTTCATAGCACGCGGCAGATACGCAACCTCTGTAGCAAAGTTCAACCTCCAAAATCTGCCTCGGCGGCTCAAAGACTGATAATTAGATTTTTAGTTTTAAATGAGCATCTTGTCATGTTCTTCATGATGATCAGCTGGGTCCAAAGAATAATACGAAATGATGGACAATATTTCTCTGTGGCTGTTGAGTTTTCTTTTTTCTTTTTTTATTAGTCAGCGATGAAAAAGGCACGAATTACACTGTTGATCAAAACATGCTAGCTATCTAGCTATTGAGCATTTATTTTATTTTATTTATTTATTAATTTTTTTCACAAAAGTTCCTTCCTGCTCATCACGGACTTCAGAATTTAATTTTCGTGAAATACACAGACTTTATCTGGACAATTTCACTTAAAAAATTTAACACACTTGCCAAAGAAATATTTGTAAGCTAACCTTTAGATATTTTAACCTTTAAAGAATTGTTAAAAAACCTTAGTAAACCCAGTACATCTTCATCATCATCATCATCATCACCATCAGGATCAGCAGATTACGTCTGACACTGACACTAGAGTCTCCTTCAACCATGATACAGTACATAAGCACAGTTCTCCCTTCAGAAAACGTTGATGCTGTTGCTATTGAAAGAATAACGCATTAGAAAGAGCTACGCTTCCATCAGAGCTGCTGCAAATCCCAAAGCAGTCTCAACGAAGTCAATTTTACAGTATCTTCTGCGAAGACAATCCATTTTCCCTAAAAGTGTCCAGAATCCTAAGGTTTCCATCACGGAGGGGAAAAAATCGTCCTCTACGCTTTCGGATTCTGGAGCGATCCGTTCTTTAGCTCGCGGTAACGACAGCACTTAGATCCATTAAAATCTGTAAAATTCCTTCCCCGATGGAGCAGTTTTCCGTATCAGACAGGATTCTAAATCAGCCACCGAAGCCACTGATCCGAGAGCGAGCCGAAGCATTCGAGGCACTCAAATCCAAACCGGTCCGGAGCTCTCCGGCTCTCCAGCCACTCCGGTCGAGAGAGCCGAGATGAGACAGAAATAAAAGGAAGCTGATGCTGCAGCACGCTCGGATTTGGAGTCTCCCGCTTCATCCGGCTTTTCCCACGCCTCAGGATTTCCCTGATGTAGAATGTAGAGGATCAGCCACGTCGTCCTCGGAGCAGAGAGGACACCCAACCAGAGTCTTCACGGTTCTCAGAGGGGACGTGAGAACCTGCATCGTGCGTGATCTCTGCCGGAGTTAGAGGAGAAGGGGATCCGGGATCAGGCGGATGGAGGGAACGTGCTGTTCCTCTCATGTGAGCTGGATGGCAGCAGTACGACTCGGAAATGATCGAGACGGGAGACGCTTTATCTGTGAGGAGGAGAGAGACGGGAGTGTGAAGTAATGTCAGATTCAAGCGTTAATTAAAGGTTCTGAAGGAGGAACAGAACAGAATGCGTCCTACTGAATTGTCTCTCACTCACACACACACACACACACACACACACACACACACACACACACACACACACACACACACACACACACA
>JAQQZT010000033.1:1319759-1336102 GCA_030068275.1 Clarias platycephalus | reverse complement strand
CACACACACACACACACACACACACACACACACACACACACACACACACATTTATTTGAATATCAGCTACACTTTATTTGTTTTGAATAAAATTAACTAGGTGTACATGTAGTGTGTGTGTGTAGTGTGTAGTGTGTGTTGTGATTGATGCTTCTTTTGGATGATAAATAATCAGAGTTAATGAGAAGCAGAAGAAACGAATATGAATAGAGTACATTAGCATAACTGTAACAGAAGGGTTTAACTGTTTGATCTTCAGCAAGAATTAATGCTCCTTTATTATTATTATTATTATTATTATTATTATTATCATATGAATTATTTAGTTTATTACTCAATAAGACATTAGAGCCACACACACACCACACATGTTTATACACTGGGCAGGAAAAGCGTGATGAATGGAAAGAGGATGGAAAATTAGGAAGTAAAGGAGGTGAAAAGTAAAGGATGACGAATACAAGAACCTAAAAAAGACAGAAAAAATAGAAACAAAAATATTGAAAAAAGGAAGGAAAGAAGGACTTTAAGAAATTAAGGAAGAAGGGCAGGACAAAAAGGAGGAAGGAAACGAGGATTTAAGAAAGGAAGAAAAAATGAAATAGAACAGGAAAGATGGATGAATGGAGGAGGGAGGAAGAAATGAATGAAGGATTTAAGAAAAGGAAGAAAGGCAGTGGAAAAAAAGAATTACTGGAAAGAAGGTAGAAAGGAAATAAAGAAGAAATGCTACCATTTCTTCTTTATTTCCTTTCTACCTTCTTTCCAGTAATCCTGTCTTTTTTCTTCAACTAAAGGGAAGAAGATAAGATATGAAAGAATATAGAATGAAGGCAGGAAGAAAAAATAATAAAGCAAGAATTTATTCAGAGAGAATTTTACACAGAGAGAATGTGAAGGATGGAAAGGAAAAAGAAAAGAATAGAAAAGAAAAGAAAGTAAATTAGGAGATATATATTTTTGGGAGGAAGTACTACTGTACACATACTGTAAGGAACACAATGAAGAAAACGAGAGAGAGAGAAGAAGAAGAAAGAAGAGAAACAGTTAAGGAAATGGAAATGAAGCAGAAGCAAACAAATTAAAAATAGGATTAGAACAAAATGAAAGAAAGAAAGAAAGAATTGTTGCTTAATGATTAAATAAAAAAATAAATAAATAAATAAACCAGGTCAGTGTTAATTCAGTCACCTACACAGTGTTCCTGTCTTACCTCCTCCCTCCTCCACACTCCTCCCTCACTGCTCCCTCCTTCTTCCTTCTTCTTCTTTCTCCTCCCTCCGTCCTCCCTCCCTTCTCCTCTTTACATCTTTCTCCTCCTCCATCCCTCAATCCTCCTCCTCTTCCTTCCTCTCTCCTCCAGCAGGTGTAAACACATCCATCTGCCCCACAGAGTACCGCCCCCACCCCCCCCACACCCATTTGGTGGTGAAGGAAGAAAGAGAGAGAGAGAGAGGGAGAGATAGGGGCGGACCCTCGACCCGAGCCTTCAGCTTCGTGAGAGCTGTCGTCTTAACGAGCGCCAGCGGGAAGGGCCTGCCAGCGCTCAGCTGTCTCCAAACTGAAGGAGAAAACACCATTCTGGGGAACATTAAGGGAAGGATTGTACAGTGAGGTCTCAGGGGTCACAGCAGGGTCACGGGGGTCGCGCAGTCTGGGCGTTCGTCTCGCGCCCTGGCCTCCAGGTGATGTCATCCATCTGGCACTAATTTGGTCCAGGATTCTCTTCCTGGGTCACAAGGTGTGACAGCTCGCTCACTGTCTCTGGGTCTGCCCTTGTTCAGTGAACACACACACACAGAGGGATGTGCACACACACATGGACATACAGACACACAGGAGGGAGCATACACGATTTATTGTTATTTTAACAATAAATTGCACCATGTATCTTTAAATTCGTGTTGTGAATCTTACACAGAGCATTTACTTATAAAGCATTATTATTATTATTATTATTATTATTACTATTATTATTATTATTGATTTATTTTAAACATCACTTTTATGAAACTACTATCTAGATAGATAGATAGATAGATAGATAGATAGATAGAAGTTTCATAAAAGTGATGTTTAAAATAAATCAATAATAGTAATAATAATAATAATGATGAAAACAGATGATAAAGAAAAAAAGAAGGAAACTTTATGTAAGCATATGTAAGTGTAAATAAATAAACAATTAGAAACAGTCATTAAGAAAGAAAGAAAGAAAGAAAGAAAGAAAGAATGAATGAATGAATGAATGAATTAATAGAAAAATGTAAGATAGACAGAGAGGGTGAAAATAAAGACTAAATGTTAAGAAAGAACAAAAAAAAAGGTTGTTAGTGAGAAAGAGCATTAATAAGAAATAAAATGTTAATAAGGAAAAATAAAGTGTTAATATAAAGAAAAAAGGATATGCAGAAAGGTAAAAGAAGGGCTGAGTGTGAAAAAGAAAAAAATAACAAAAGAGGCAAAAAAATATTATATAATAAAGAAAGAAAGAAAGAAAGAAAGAAAGAAAGAAAGAAAGAAAACATTGTTAATAAGATAAAATATTTCCTGTACAGAGGAAAATAAATAAAAGTGTACATTCCAGTAAAAAAAGAAGTTCTGTCTTATGCCCCTTTCCTGATGTCCTACTCAGGCACCCATAGGCTGAGAATGAACCTGGATGACTCTTACACACACACACACACACACACACACACACCCTGAACTGCTCCAGATGGCAGACTGTGATCATTTATTTATGAGGAAGTTCACAGAGTTCTGCCAGCCCACCACACACACACACACACACACACACACACTACTGCTATACTCAAAATGGCATGGAAGTTTAGCTAGCAGTCAATGCTAATCCTAATTACAGCATCATTTTAGTCATATAACATCATATAAAATATTTTCTCAGCAATTAAATTTTAACAACGAATCTGAGGTAAACATTGATGTTCTGTTTTATTTCCACCGTCAAGATTTATAAAATACACTTCGTGACAGAACGTTGACGTTCTTTGATGACACATGCTAACATCTGGTGCTAGGTGTAATTTCAGTTATATACAGTATATTCCTAATAATTTAGCCGCACATCTAAAGGTAAATGTTAATTTCTGGATGTTTTGGTTTAATTTCTGTGTCTCTATGTCTTTACATTGTCCATATTAAAAAAAAAAAAAAAAAAATATATATATATATATATACAAATAATATCAAATAAATCATCAGCGTATACAAATACGCTGATGATTTATTGGTATAAATCATCAGCGTTATACAAATAACGCTGGTATACAAATAAATCATCAGCGTTAACTATTAGCTAGTCAATGCCTAGCATCCATACCTACTAGTTGCCTAGCAACAGTGTTCTCAGAACTTGGACCCGTTGGATGTTAGCATTTCCTGCTAAGCGTATTTTCTTTCTTGCAAAGTCACTTCTCAGCAATTTAACAGCAAATCTCAGGTAAATGTTGATGTTTCTGGTCTTACTGTTTAGTTTCTACTGTAAATTATTTTCTAAATTATAACGTACAGTGTAATTTTAGTCTTATGAAGTATTTTCTAAATAATTTGACACCAGATCTGAGGTAAATATTGATGTTCCTGATATTTCTGTCTCATTTTTACTGCAAAGCACTTCATAAATAATAAAGTAAACTGCAATTTGAGTCGTATGAAGCCTCATCTTACTAATTTATCAGTATTTAAGAGATGTCAGTGTGCATTTATGCTGTCCATGTAAATTAATGTCTAAAAGTTAGATTCAGTGGGGAAATAAGTATTTGATCCCCTGCAGATATTCTAAGTTTGCCCACTTTCAAAGAAATGAAGGGTCTTTTTATTTTTATTATAGGTTTATTTAAAAGGACAAATACAGAAAATCAATAAAAAAAAGCAAGTAAAATAAGTATTTGCTCCCCCACCAACCAACAATAATTCTGGCTCCCACAGATGGTTATGTGCTCATGTGGTACACAGATTCATTTAAGAAGATACTCCTAACAACAACTTATTATGTGTATAAAACCCACCTGTTCAGAATCTCTATCTTTAATGGAAACCCCACCACCATGGGAAAGACCAAAGAGCTGTCAAAGGATGACAGGGACAAGATAGTATACCTGCACAAGGCTGGAATGGGCTACAAGACCATCAGCAAGAAGCTTGGTGAGGAGGAGACAACTGCTGGAGCGATTGTTCGCAAATAGAAGAAATACAAAATAACCATCAATCGCCCTCAGCCTGGAGCTCCGTGCAAGATGTCACCTCATGGGGTAAGGATGATCATGAGAAAAGTGAGGGATCAGCCCATAACTATACGGCAGGCAGTTGGCACCAAACAAACCATTGGTAACACAGTATGCCGTCATGGGTTGAAATCCTTCAGTGCCCACAAAGTTCCCCTCCTCAAGAAGGCACATGTACAGGCCTGTCTGAAGTTTGAACAGAGAATGATTTGGAGAAAGTGCTGTGGTCAGATGAGACCAAAATTCAGCTCTAAAGCATCAACTAGACTCGTTATGTGTGGAGGGAGACTGACTATGCCGACTTTGACCCTAAGAACACCATCCTTACAGTCAAGCACGGAAGTGGAAACATCTTGCTTTGGTGCTGTTTCTCTGCTAAAGGTACAGTCAGGCTTTGCTGTATTGAAGAGCCAATGGATGGGGCCATGTATTATAAAATCTTGGATAAGAACCTTATGAAGATGGGTCATGGATCGGTCTTCCAGCATGACACTGACCCAACACATCCAAGGCAATAAAGGAGCATCTCAAGAAGCAGCACATTAAGATCATGGAGTGGCCTAGGCAGTATCCAGTCCTTAATCCTGTAGAAAATGTATGCAGCGAGCTGAAACTTCAAGTTGCCAAGAGAGAGGCAAGAAACCTTAAGGATTTAGAGAAGATCAGTAAAGAATAGTGGACCAAAAGCCCTCTTGAAATGTGTGCAAACCTGGCAACCAACTGTTGAAACGTCTTACGTCCCAACAAGGGTTTCTCCACCAAGTACTAAGTCATGCTTTGCTTGGTGATCAAATACTTATTTTCCTCATTCCTCATTGAAATGCAAATCAATTTATAACCTTTGTATCGTGTGCTTTTTCTGGTCTGGATTTCTAGTCTCTATTCTTTAAAATAAACCAATGATAAAAGACGTCTTTGTAAGTGGGCAAACTTACAAAATCTGCAGGGAATCGAACAATTATTTTCCCCATTGTAGATACATTATTAACTTTATTTTATGTTTACTTTGTGTATTTCCTGGTTGATTAGGAAGACTCTCACAGAAAGCAGAAGTAGTTAGCAGAGAAGTTAGCATTACACAGTAATAACACTTTGCATGAAACATTTGTTTATTTGTAATGCTCTGAGGTAAAAGTTATTCACACATCGACTGTCTGTATAAAAGTCTTTGACGATCCCGTGTGGTAGCTAGCTAAACTTCGCACGACAGTACTTTAAAGACTAGCAGCCTTCCAAAATAACAAGTCTTTACAATGCCTTCCGTCTATACCTCACTATGTATTTTATTTTAAAGGCCCAGCCGCGGGTGGAGAAACATCAATCATTTCCCCATATGCTAGCTGTAAATATTGTGTACACTCTTAAACACATCACACACGCCTTGATGTTTCAGGCCAAGCAAGCCAATTCCTGTTAAACTCCCTCAGCATGAAGAGGCCACGGCTTATACACACAAGTGTATATTTTGCCAGATGTGGTGCGATGAAATATAGGAGGGACGGGACGTCTGTACACTCAGCCTCTGTGTTCAGTTTCACTTCCATTCTGTGAGGAAACTCAGGTTCACGTGTTTAACTCAGTCTTATTTTGTTTTTGGGCAGGGCTTCCTCTCACACCACACGTACCATTACCAAAAATTACTGCAGCTACACGTTTCACCAGGCTGGAGAAATCTGAACTTTACAGTGTATGTGTGTTTTTTGTACATTTATAATATGAAGTTTAGTTTTCCTGGTGTGGTATAATAATAAAAATATGTAAATAATAATAATTTAAAAATGGTATCAACAAAATTGTTGTGAATATACTTTTTTCTTGTCATTTTTTTCTGTAAATTAAAATATAAATTTAATAATGTATTAAATATTAAGTAATAATGTTTAATACACTAATATTCCTTAACTTTTTTCTATTAACACTCTTAATTTTTAAAATAACTATTTCTTTACACTCCTTCTTTATTCCTTTCTCTAGTTTTCTTATTAACTCATTTCAGTCTTTCTTTTTGGCACTTTATTGACACTTTCTTTATTTGTCTTATTAAGCTTTTTTCTCTCTCTTCCTTGTTCTTAATGCTTTTCATTCATGCATTTATTCATTTAATTTATTTATTATCCCAATACTCACAAATCTTCCTTCTTGAATATTGTATTCCTATATTTAATTATTGAATAATATTGAAGTTTTAGGCCTCCGAGTGGTGGATTGGTAAAGCGCTCGCCCTATCATCCGGAGATCGCTGGTTCGAACCCCGGGTGATGCTGTTTTCCTGTTTATTGGAAATACCCAAAAAATAATAATAAAAAAAAAAATTATAAATTGAAATTTTACTAACTTTTTAATTATTACTTCTTTTAAATCACTGTACAGTTAAACCTTGGATTCCGAGCATAATTCATTCCGGAAGTGTGCTTGTATAGCAAATCGCTCATATATTTAAGCAAATTTCCCCATAATGAAAACTCAGATGATTCATTCAACAACCCAAAAATATTTATATAAAATTAATTAATACAAAATATAAAGTAAGAATAAAACAAATTAACAAATAAACCTGCACTTTACCTTTGAAAAGAATCCTTACAGAGCAGTGTTTCTGTGTGTGCGTGTGTGTGCATGTGTGTATCATTCTTAATCATAATATAATAACTGAGCATCACTGGCTGCAGAAATGACACACAAAAATTCTAAACAAGCTAAAAATCCTGAGATCTGAATGCATTAAAGGTTTATTTTATTCTTTTTTTTTATTTGGTGTGGTTTTAAAGAAAAATAAAAACCCATCTGTCCATCCATATAACTTCAGTTTGTATGGGTATACACACACACACACACACACACACACACACACACACACAAATGATGTTCTCATCTTCTGTTCCTTTTGTAATGTAATGTTTTAATTGCTACACACAGCACTTCACAGTAGCGAAGTGTAATACGTGCTATATAAATGACATTTATTTTTATTTTCGAGTTTTTCCCCCGAGGCGGTCGCAGAGTCAGCAGTTCTGCCACTCATCAGTGCTGCAGAAAAAAAACTCCTTCCAAGCAAATCCAAAACGAAAAGCCATATGCTCCGCTCCTTCCCATTTCCACACAAACAAAATCATAAGGCGTTTGTTTACAATTACGGGCGAGTAGCCGTATTTTTAACGGGTTAATAAAGACTTAATGTTTTTAAGAGGGGAGAGATTTACACAGCCGCGTCTTTACGAGTCAGTAAAACAGGTGGAGGAAAATGTGCTTAATGCAGCCCAAGAGCTGTTAAAAAACATTTTTTTCCTGGAAGTTTCCGCCGTTAACAAGTCCATAAAGAAACGTTACGGTGTGTGTGGCTTCGCTTTAATCCACAACCCAAGCACCAGACCTGCAACACTCAGATATATCTAATGATAACACATGCGTTTGTTTGCTTCTTAAACGTTTGTTATTTTTTCCATGCAGTACATGACTTTGACCACAGGAGGTGCTGACGTAAATGCGTTAAGTTTACAATAAACACTGTAAGACAGTCGAACCAATCAATGACAAACGTAAAAGCACAGCGCAAAGATTCTTTCCACTTGTAACACGTGTAATCAAGGTTTAAAATCTACATGACGCGGTTTTAAAGACTATTCCACACACATGACGTGATGACGCCACATCCGAAAAAACTATTTCCAGACACGACAAGGAAATAATGGGATGGTCTCCGCCAAAAGTTTGCATCCCCTTAGTTCTTAATCCTGCGTGTTGCCTGTGACCGCTCTGGATGAGATCCTTTCGCTTCTCAGGTTGTAAAGCTGTCCATTATGATTGAGAAACAAGCCTCCAGGTCCCATAAAGATCTTGGGCTATCTTGCAGGAGCTGCACGTTTGAGATCTCCCCAAAGTGTCTGTGTGATATTGAGGTCAGGAGACTATGATGGCCGCTGCAAGACCTTCACTTTGTTCCGCTGTAGCAACTGAAGGCTCGTCACAGCATCACTGTCATGTCCGAGTGCATCCCATGTCCAGGCTAATAAATTATTTCTGATAACATGTGATGTTCATCTTCAAATTCCCCGTGCCATTGCAGCTCACACACCTAAAGAACATCAGAGAAACCTCCATGGTTCACAGTAGGGATGGCGGACAGGCTTTGGTGACTCTGACTCAATTTTTGTCTCATCACTCCAAGTGATTTTATCCCAGAAGTTTAGACGTTGCAAGTCTTGGGCCAGTTTTGTGGCATTGTTGCAGTGGCCGCTTCTTTCTGGAACCCATTTTAGCCCAAGTTCCTCTATTGTGCATTTTGAAACAGCCATGACACTTTCATGTGGAGAAGCAGGCCTTTCAGTTTTGGGATCTGCATCCCAGACAGTTCAGCTGTCAGCGGTGGCTGAAATCTTTGCTCATCTCCTGACTGGAGCTTGGTGTCAACAGAGCTGCTAATTTTCGACTTCTTTATCAGAGCACTACAGATTTTAAAATATTTCTTATATTATCTTCCAATTCAGTTCAGTTCCATTTTCATTAAGATCTTTTACCAGTTATTTTGCCTTCCCCACGACTCAGCCGAGTCAGTACAGCCCTGGATGAAATGTGCATGAGTTGAGTTTCATAAACAAGAGCTCAAAACGCCATTGGCTATTTACACACAGACACTAATTGCCCTCAAATTAGGCAATGTGTGGAAACTTACCCTTAATAGCCATTTAAACGTGTGTGTGTGTGTGTGTGTGTGTGTGTGTGTTTGAGTGATTTTAGTTATTATTTGATTCAAAAAGACTTGTTCGTTTTTTCTTTTCATTCTTCATCTTCTTTTATTTTACCATGTCTTTAAAAAAACTACTTTCGCCAAAGTAAACTTAGTTATCACATGACAATATCAAATTGAAATTACATGGAATAAATGTAACAAATTTTATTAAGAAGATATGAGATAAGATAGGATAAGTATATAAATAGTCAGTTAAAATATTGGTTTATTGTCACTTTTTTAATAGTAACGGCATTTTTTTTATAATTCCAAGATCTTAGCATGTATGTTAATAATGAACTGAATATACAGTATTTAATCTAAAATTGATTCTTAAAAAAAGAACAAAATTCATTTAAATATTTGAAACAAATAAATAAATCATTTAAGAATGCTCATATGTTTACTAATGTATGTAATATAACAAAAATATAATAATATACATGACAATTAATAATATTAAAATAAAATAACAATACTTATGCAGCAATTTGAAATAATTACATTTGATTTTAAGATTTAAATATATCTATTTGTAGTCATGCAGTGATTTATTTTCTGCGTTAGTGACCAGAACATCACGAGTTCAAACATTGCGTCCCTGAAGCAAAAAACCCTCAACTGCTCTGCTTTTTATTTATTTATTTAAGTTTTTAGTTTTTTTTTTTTTTTTCACAAGTTTTTTTTTGGCTGCCCTTTCAGTCAATCTTTGTTTTAAAAGAAAAAAATGCAAAAAGGAAAGGAAAATCCTTCAACATGCTCCTTAGTGCACAATAAACCAAGTTGAGGGAATGTCTGAAAATAAGGTCAAAGGTCACCATGGCATGGACTTCTGCCCTTTCTGAGAAGTTCAGCAGTTTTCCCATGATGCACTGTGATCGTCTGCCAAATCCTGTTCAGGCCTGGTTGATCATGATGAATGTAGCTCTGGTACTCTTTCTAATGACAAAATAAAAGGAAGAAAAAAAGCAAAAAAATTTTTTTTTTAAAAACATGTTTTTTGAGAGTTTTTTGAGTTAGATTGTAATTCTAGTTAATCAAGTGAGGAACCTTTCCTGGCATGGAACGTGCTAGTCATTAGCTACATAAGCTTTGAGGTCATGCTGTGTGTGACTACTGGAAAATATGAAGACAAATTTTACTACAAAGTAGACAGTTAGCGATGAGACAATCAGTGTATTTATTTAGCAACAGTATTTATTCAATAGACTAAAAGGAACTTAAATTTAGGTGTAAGATAATGTTGCAGAAACACAGTGACAGTACAGTGGTACCTCGACATATGAATTTACTGTAATATGTTCCGGAGGCGAGTTTTTAAAGTGAAATTCCGTATTGTGAAACGCATTGTCCCGTAGGAAATGTAGGAATGCAATCCATTCCAGACGCCAAAAAATATTACCAATATTACCAATTTCCAACACTATAATCATATTTCTGCATATTAAAACAATCAAAACATTTAGAAAAGACATGTAAATGAAGTAAAATATGAAATAAATAGGCACTAAACCTCACTTAACCCTCTTTTCTTCCTGCTAACATTCTTGAGGCGGCCGTTCATATGCAGAGTAGCGTTCATTTCGTCAAGGCATACCATAATAATCACCCAGTTTTACAGCCTCTTTGTGGTAATTATGTTACCACATGTTAACATAATTATGTTGTGATGTACTTTATTATTATTTTTTTTATTTTATAGTTAAACCGTTGCCACACACATTAAGCTAATGGGTTATCAAATGATTGTGACCCATAGATATTGAAAAAAAGTCTCAAAACAATGTATTGTCCATACTGCTCCTATTGTTTTGTAGTTAAAATATGGACATGCAGCAGTTGTTGTGAAGTTAAAAATTAATATAATTAGCTGAAAAACATCAGATAAAAACATACATTTTAAATGTTAAGATAATTATTACATAATTATAAAATTATGTAATATGTTACAAAAATGTTACATTTTCATAGACTAAAACTAGACTAAAATACTTACGGGTTACTCTGACTAAAACTAGATTAAAATGTCCAGACTTTTAGTCGATTAAAACTTGACTAAACAAAAATAGGATAAGATTGACTAAATATAATAGAAACTAACAGGGACATTTATCCCAGGACTAAGACTAAGACTGAAAATAGCTGACAAAATTAACCGAGGTACCACTGTAGCTAGCTAGCTAGAAAAATTAAACACTAATTTCACTGTAAACCATCACGGTTATGGTACAGTACATCATCCATGTACTGTACTGTAAGTGTCTATGATTTTGTTAGATTAATGAACTCTCACTTGTTTAGAGGGGGGGGGGGGGATTTTCAGTTCAGTCTCATCCATTGAACTGAATTAAATAAAAAACTTAGGAAGGTAACGAGCCCTAATTCGAGGTTTGCCTAAAAATGCTGCCTATGCAGCAAAGTGCGAATTCTCAGCTATCTAGCTAAATAATGACTGCAGAAAAGTGGTTCTTCGGCAAAGGTCTTTCTATAATCAGCATTTCTTTCTCCAGAAGATCAACCCAGAGAACCCTTAAGCTCGTCCTACCATGTGCGTTTATGTGCTAGTTTCGGACGACACACACCACTGGTTTTGCCAATGACATCATCGCAGCTGACTTTTTGTGTCCCCCCCCCCACATCAACTACGTGCCATAACTTCAGCTTTAATTGTGGGATAAATTGCCCTGCGGTGGAGGAACCACCTTTGTGACGCTCACCATCGGGGAACTTCATTGGCCACAACAAAGGAAGCTCGTGAGTGTGTATTCCTCATGTTGGGTTCTCAGAGGATTCTGTGCCAAGATTTAATCAGAAGCATGGGTTTGTGGGGTTTTACACACACACACGCATACACAGTTACTGTACATCTGGCTGCACTGAGTGGGAAATGTCCTGTAAACCAACAATACCTGATGTTAACACATGCAGGGCTGCGATGGTTTCACAGAACTTCTGCAGTGCTGTTCATAATCATAATGCCTTTCTATTTCCGTTTCTTTTGCATCTCCAGTTGTGCTAAAATGCTAAAACGAAGACAGCACGGGGTTAACACACTCCCAGAAGTGTGACGCGACTTTGCATGGTAAGAGTAAGATAAAGAATGTTAGGAATACAGAAGTTTGCAAAGTAATGTGAACCTGTAAGCGTACAAATTTCCAAAGGGTCCAGAAAACTACAGAATAGTGAGAACCGAAGCTGTACAAAGATGAAGAAAATGCCAAAACGTACAGTATGAAATGCCAAGGAATACTGACATTACTGTACGGAATTATGATGTTTAGGAAATGATGAAATGGAAGAAATAATAAAGTGTTCGCAATATCAGTGTTTGGACAATGTAGACTAAAGTGTAGAGAGTGTAGAGAGTGACAAAATAATAAAGTGTCAGAAATACTGAAAAAGTACAGAAAACTAAAAATTCATTAGTAAATACAGTAACGTAAACCTAGTGTGTACAAAATATCTAAAGACGAACTAAAAAGTACGGAATTAGAAAAATCAAGTGTACGGAATGTCAGAGTTGTATAGAAGACTGTAGTGTGTGCAATATTAAAGTTCTTATTTATTTATTTATTTTTTAAATAAAGTACTCACACGATACTGAAGCATGCACTATAAAACACCAAAATATACACAACGTCAAGGTGTCTAGAATGACAAAGTATACAAAAAAAATGTGAAAAAGTGCCTTAACCAAAGTAAGAAATAAATAAAGACGTGTATGGAATACAGATGTGTACAGAATTCTGCATTCCTCTTCTAAAAAAGTTTCCTCTGAAAACTCCATGCGATTGCGTATCCTTACCTTACATACCGAATATGTGTTTAGATGGAATTTCACCAAACATTGTGACAGAACTACTTTCTGTCTGTAAATTTTCCTTCTTCTTCTTTTTTTTTTTAACAGTGAGAAGATGCAGTGATACTGTATGAGCAGATGTTCGGGATGGGGTAATATGAGAAGATGTTAAACACTGGATTAAGTGAGAGTGATATGAGAAGATGTTCAGACTACAAGGAGATGAGGAGATGTTTGTAATCTGGTGAGATGAGGTTTGGAAAGCAATGCTGCAACGAGACGTTGAGAAGTGGATGAGATGAGATGAGATGTTCAGGACAGAATGATATGAGCAGATGTTCAGAATGGGGTGAAATGACCATGTTGGGAGACGGATGAGATGAGAGGTTCGGGAGACAGACAGGATGAGATGTTTGGGATGCAGAGATATGAGGAGAAAATTAGAAAAGATGAGGAGATGGTTAAAGGATGAAGTGATCTGAGAAGATGTTGGGTAGATTAGAGGGAATGAGATGTTCGGGACAGAGTGATATGAGACGATGTCGGGGAAATCGATCCTGTGAGGAGATGTTAGGAATTGCATGAGATGAGAAGATGCTCGGGATGAAGCGATATAAGAAGGTACTTGGACTAGGGTAATATGTGGAGACGTCCGGAACGAGGCGATACGTCGTGCTCCGGTGCTCAGGAACATGATACGCCTTTGTTACTTTTCTTGTTCATTTCCGACTACGTTCTCGCATGCGTCAATGTTGTCAGCTCGTTTGTCAAATTGTGACAGAATTAACATAAAAATGTGGTTTTGGGTGTGTACGTGTCTGCATCTGGATCCCAGCTGTTACACACATCTGGCTCATTGTTACAGATATATGACAATACTGTATATCGATTATATACAAGAGAAAATTTTGTACGGTTTATCAGTATATTTTACAAAACCATTGTCCTACATGCACTACTGTATTTCTAGAGTGTGCTTATAATAAGTAAGATTCTTATTTGTAAGTAATTTTACTAAATAACGTGATATAAAATTACCCGCCACCTTTGTCTTTATTAAATCCTCATTACGAGTCCTGATTCCCGTCCAAACGCAATTAAACCTAAGCCTTGAAGGATAAAGTAAAGCTTGTTAATACGTTTCTGTGCTGCACTTGTGACTTTATCAAATCTAATAATACAATATCAAGTGTGTGTGTGTGTGTATGCGTGTGCGTGAATGTGTCTTGGACCTGCCAGCTTCTCAAGCATACGAAATGAAGTTTTCTCTCATTATACAGTCAAAGTCAGACTCCCGCCGCTCAGTGGGACGTCAATAACAAACAAACTCAAGTGAATAAAGATCAGATTACAGCGGTTTGCCTGCGTAGGCAAAAAATAATAATTCAACACTTTCAGCATTGATTATGATAAACAGCAGCTCACGTGCGATGAGTCGCAACATGAAGGAACAAAAGGACGACGCTGCATGACCCGAATCCCTGAAGAGCACCACTACAGACGTCAGGAGGTCCGGACAGACGGCATAAACCAGCTACAAGTCTTTTATTTTTTCATTTAGGCAGATGAAGGGAAATTGGGCGTGGCCAGAAACACCAAGACAAAATGAATCACAACTTTTCTGTTCTTTTTTTTTTTTTTTTTTTTTAATAGAGATCTAAAGATTTTAAAAATCGTGAGATTTCTAGAGAAAAATAAAACTAGTCATATGGGTTTATCAAGCTCGTGGAACACTAAAGCGCACAGTACAGTGTATACCGCTTAGCGTATAGCGAATAGTGAACCGTTTGGAACAGTGACGTGAGGTCTATACACTAGTTAAGTTTATGGAATACTCATGTGTACGTAAAAATTAAAGGAAAAAATAAAAAATTTAACTTTCCCCGAATAGTAAAGCATACAGTACGTACAGTGAAGTCATGTTCACAGAAATGAAGCAAACAAGTGTGAAGCAGACTGAATAGTGACACATGGAAAAGTGAACCTTAAGGAATCTTGAAGCATCTGGAACAGGGAAGCGTACGGGAAAAGTGAAGTGAGCATAAACGTGACGTATATGGAACGGTGACACTAACAGACTGGTGAAGTGTGTGAAATAGAGAAGAATACAGAAGAGCAAACAGGGAATAAAAGTGAAGCGTACGGAGATAAGAGTAAAGAATACGACATCATGGGAAATAGTGAACTCCTAAAATATAATAAAATTGTCTAATAAATCTCGTGTTACATTTTTCACTGCTGTTATTTATTTTAACTGTATTGGAATGCTCTTAAATTTTTCTTTAACATATTACACATCCACAGAATAATGAAGAACGGGGATGGCAGGCGGTCCGCGCGGCGATGATGCTGCCCCCCCCCCGGCTGTTTCTTTACATTTTATAACAATTTACTTTAAAATAAAGCCTCCCTTCATCTCAGCATTGGGAAGAACATAAATAACACCTCAGTGAAACAGAGCGGCGTCCCACAAACACCCTCCGTATTCTAATGCGTTTTATTTCACCTCGGGTAACAAACCAGGCTCTCGGACGGAAAAACCCTTTAATTATCATCTATCACTACAGCGCTAAATCTGGAGGTATTTATACGCTAACACGCTGCACGGTCGGAATTCATATCCGCACCACACTTAAATCCCAAACCGGCGTCTCGTTTCATTTCTCCGCGTGCTAAATCTGAGCCGAGTCTGGATCATGCTAATTGCTGGAGGTACCTCTGGGGCCCGAGCCATGAGCTCATTATTTTTACCTCCAGAAAGCCCTCACAAACAGCAGGCCCACAGAGGGAGTGTGTGTGTGTGTGTGTGTGAGTGTGTCCCCCAAAGTGTAAGGGAGTTCCTTTTCATTTCAACAATAACAAGCAAGTCAAATATAGCTGCAGCTCATTTCTCTTATGAAAATAATATATATTTATTTATTTATTTTTTTATTTTTTAAATGTAGAGAGAATCAGACTCGGCTCCAAGCTCACAGATTATTTTAGATGATTTTACGCATGAGCGGCGAATCTTCTCTTTAATTAGCTGCTATATCGAGACGACGACGACATGAAATTTCTGATCTTCTTTCCCTGTTTTTTTTTTCACTCATTATTCCCTTTAACGCTGCTCCTCTATTCCCTGCTCTTTTTTATGATTTTTTTTTTTTATTCTGAGAGCTGCGCATTTTAATTAAGCCAAGGGCAGCAGCGACGCCAGCTAATGCTTAGTCGCCTCCCTCCACACACACACACACACACTTTTCCTGTTTTTTCTACATCGGATTTTAACCTGCACATTATGTTATGTATTTACTAGTGTAACAGTACAGTAAAGGGTTTGTAGAAACAGTTAAAAGGTTAAAGCTAAAATAATCTGATGAGCTTTAACCAGTGATATTAATATTATTTCAGGTTGAAATCCACATACATGTCTCTCTGCAACAAAGATGATCTACTGTCATTTCATCTTATTACGATCAATGGGAAAGAGAGGATAAAGAAATGTTTATGTTTATGCCTTGTTTACACTAAGTTGTCCTTCTTTGGTGCTCAGACAAATACACTCCCTGTTCGGTAATCGGAGAGAGAATCA
>JAQQZT010000033.1:1255835-1282767 GCA_030068275.1 Clarias platycephalus | reverse complement strand
AAGATGAAGATGTGAAGGGGAAGATGAAGATGAGGAGGGAAGATGAAGATGTGGAGTGAAGATGAAGATGTGAAGGGGAAGATGAAGATGAGGAGGGAAGATGAAGATGTGAAGGGGAAGATGAAGATGTGAAGGGGAAGATGAAGATGAGGAGGGAAGATGAAGGTGCCGGAACAGCTGCTGCTGAAACCTGAGAGCCGAGTGAGCGCCACAGAGTCAGGGTGCACGGCGGGACAATGCACACGTTCCACCTGGAGCAGCACACGGCACCACCGCGCCACAGCGCGATGAAAGGGCTGCTCTGTGTATGCACGTGTGTGTGTGTGTGTGTGTGTGTGTGTGTGTGTGTGTGAGCTGCCTTGAGGCACTACATCTGCTGAACATTCAGGAAACTCAATCACTTAATGACTTGTGCCTCACAGAAGGCTGAGACCGGGGTCGGCCCATCCGGGTGAATTACGCGGCTCGGCCGCGTCCTAATCCATTAAAGGGGACTCGGGCCGCGCTCGACATCTGTCACGCAACCCGATCCAAATCTCTTCTCCTCCGGTCACCACTGAACCTCTCTGCCCTCGCCTCACCCCCCCCCACAGCTCGGATTTCTCCCCAAACGACCGGATCGATTCATATCTGTAAACTCTTCACGCTCAGGAGCACTCCTCTAACGCAACCGCGCTACACAACTCATACAAACACACACACACACGAACTATTACACATCCCAAAGACAACCAAAGATCATCACCGAGATTTCTGAGATCAGTTCTTCACTCATGTCTTTAGACAACTAGAACAGAATTAATCAACATCATCGTGTGAAAGTGCAACATGTCCGAAACGAAACTGAAATTTCAAGAAAGTCAATATTTCAAGAGAAAAAAAATTACATAAAAAAAAAATCCCTTATGTTACAAACAGGTGTAAAGTCACCCGAATCATTAACGTCTACAAAGAATTGCGAAAAACTATTCTAACTGTTTTAAACTAATAAACTATTAAAAAATCTGTACATATTCACTCTTATTAAACACCCCGGGAGCTATGAATATCTATGATTATGCAGATTAGTACACGCCCACATCCTCATTTTTTTTCTATTATTATTTAAAGAGTCACTCTTTATTGCTTATCTTCTAATGAAATTTTTTTGTAACTTGTCTCTTTCCTTTTTCTTTCCTTTTTTCTCCGCTTTTACTATACTCATTTGTTTTTTTTCCTCAACTTGTTAATTTTTTTTTCTTTTTTCCCGTTTTGTCTTTGTGTTTTTCTTTTAATTGAAAAACAATTAAAAAGAAAAAAACTTTTTTTTTCTTTCTTTCTTTCTTTCTTTTTTCTTTTCATCTATTGTGTTTTTAACAAGATTCTTCTTTTATTTCATCTTTGATGCATTTTTTATTTTACAATTAATTTATATGAAAAATATTTTATGAATAAATTAGTAATGTTTTATAATAAAAAAGGTTTCAATATATATATATATATTTTTTACAAAATTTTGAATTTAACTTCATGAATAAAAAAATGAATAAAGTTCAATAAAACTTTTTGTACAGACAGAAATACAAAATATCAGACAAATTAAAACAAAATAGTTCTTTATGCAAATAACAAAAATGGAACTTTTTGTCAAAATAATACAATTTGATCAGATTATAGTGGGTTCTTTGTTCAAGCAGCTGCCTGAAGAAATCGATGTTTGTTTATTTTGAACAGAAAGGATATTTTTACACGCCGCTTCAGTGTGCCACGCCCACCACTTTACTCTGAAACCAATAATAACGTTCAGCAGATACCTGAGATAAATTTGGTGATCTCTTGTTCGCATTTTCGTTAACTTTCCTTAACTTCTCTAATCTCTGATCGTTCATGTTCTGGTGCATGATTTATGACAAACATCTTCTTTTACACCCGTTACCTTGACAACGGCACAGCTGATACTTGTTTTTTTCTCATTCCTGTCCAGTTAAATTGACTTTGAGCCTAACTACATTGCCTGCTAGCTGCTAAGACAAAAACAAGATGGTCAAGCAAAAAAAAAGAAGTCGATCGATTTAACTAGCTTGCTAACAAAACAAACAGTTCAAGATGATTTTGTTTTACAAAATGTTTACGTTTCTATCCAGTTCACTCCTGACTTTTTGCATGTTCTGTCACAGTCCTTGTCAGATCCACTCGCGTTCACACTTTCCCGGCTAAACACTTCATCCAAAGTTCACGCTAAACGCCGCTGGAAGCTAATGCGAACAAGATTAGCGCTTCACAACGAATCGCTGCTGGCAGAGGATGCGGTTGACTCAGATTAAGATGAATGTGTCTGCGTTTCGAGCTAATTAAAGCCCGGAAGAGAGACTCGAAGCGAAAAATAACACGTCAAATCTGAATGTCTCTCCAAGACGGTTCGGCTGAAACTTCATCTCCGAGGCCGAGCCACGGACGAGAGGAACGCGGCGGGCGGAGCGGATCCGGATTCACACGGCTGCTCGCTTTAATTAAGCGCTCGGAGAGAATTAAGGTCACCTTCGAAGACCAGGAGGTGACGAGATCCCTCTCTCCGTCTTGCTTTCTAACTGAAAGAGTGACTTAATGATCTGCCAAACGAGGCGTGGAGGAATTCGAGGGCTTAATTAGCGCTAATCCAGAGGATTTGTCGACTTGACATAAAGCAACGATTGAGGAAACGTGTTTCTTTGGAACTTGATGTTGTGCTGGTCTCAGAGGGAAAAAATATCTCGGTGTATTTAAAATTCACGAAGTGTCCTCAATCATCAGACATGTTTTTAGAAAAATATGCTAATAGGACGTTATCATATTTAAAACAAACAGATGTTTCAGAAAACAGTTAGCATAGAGTAGGCATGTACGATGTTACAAATTGTTTGTTTGTTGTTCTTTACATTGCTGTGATATCCAGTGATGTTTATATTACATTATATTAAAATTTCTGCTTAATATTCCACATTTTGCCTACAGCACTGCTAAGCCCAGCTAAACGTTCGAGAGAATTAAATCATTGTGATTCATTCCCAGTGTAGCGGCAACTTTTACATTACAAGACCTTGGAAATGCAAAACATACAAGACAAACGGGCCAGAGCTGTTGTCTCTTCTTTCCATAAACAAAAGTAGCTTGATAACATCCCTACAGCACTCCATTAATTGATTGGTTAATCGACGTGGATTTCCCATAATCCTGTGTGTGCATGTTAAGGCCTTTTGACGTTAGCAAGAAATTCCTACGTGTAGCTACAGAATAAGAAAGTAAAAAAATATCTGTATGATCAGTAACGTATCGCTAATCACTGTCCTCGCTAACCAATTAGCTTAGCAGGCCATTAGCTAGCTACGAGCACGAAGCTACAGGTTTCATGTTTAGCGTTCCTGCTTACTCAGTCAGACTCTTCTTAAGCATAAATAGCTAGCGCGATACTCAGGATACTGCGCTCCCTGCCAGTGTGTGAAAGATTTAAAGCACTCCACCTTTAGGATCATAGAGGAACTGCAACATTTTACCATGTCAAATACAGACATAAATAAATGTAAAATTTATTTTAAAAAACAAGAGTATTTTGCATTTACTTTGTGGAAGATTGAAGGCGGACAGCTCGTTAAATTAGACACGTCTTCTAGAGGTTTTCGGATATGTGGGCGGAGACAGGAACAGTACAGATCACTGATTGGTCAAACTGATTACTGTTCACCTCTTAGGGTGTAAAACAGGCGTGGAACTTCATACAGACTAGCCGGGGTTTTTAATTCCCCTTTTTTGGGGGGTTTTGTACTAACAATACTTTTGTTTTAGAGTTTAAAACAATTCGATTTTTAGAGTTTAGAGATTGCTTGCAAGCATTCACATGAAAGATATTCTTTTAAGTATTGGTACCCTTGCCATTTCTTGTGCCTGTATCGACAAACCGCTTCTCACGGTCTACGCTGGTCTACTACTTACACACTTCCAAGTCATGTAGGGAAGTCGACTCAGCCAGTGAAAACAGGAAGGATGTGTGTTTGGGATCTAAATGCGTTATTAACAGACTTACCGAAACAAAACAGGAAGTACATGTTTGGAGGAAATAAAGAAGTTCCACCAAGATAAAGACATGATTTCATGTGGAAAAATTTTTTTTTAAACATCTCCGTAGACGTCTGAGGGTGGGGGAAAAAAAATCTGCTCTTCAGTTGTCATCCCACCTCGAACCCAGGGAGGGTGAAAACGGCACATGCGGCTCAAACCCCTGTCTCTGCGGGAGCGGCGGGAATAATCCTGGTCATGTTTACAGACAAGCGCAAAGAAATGTATGAGAACCGTCGGGGAAAATCAGCCTGAAATTTAGGTAGTTAGCAATTAGCTTGATTGGGAGTTAATTACTAATCCACTATAAATTACAAATCCAGTTGTTTATGCAGTGTGAAAAATCATTCATGAAATTAAAGCAGGCAGATTTCTTAATTCGCACTTCTTTGGCGCTTGTTAAGCTGTTATAACTACCCTGTCTTTAGGTACAGTTATGGTTTAATATAAGACATCTAAGCCATCTTTTATAGTTTTCCAGAAGTTGCTGTGGGATTAAAATGATTAAAGTATGTAAAGTATGGTGTTGTATTCCCGTTTCCGTCTTCTAGCAAAGGAAAAGAAATAATCTGACCACCTTAAACATTCTGCACAACCTCAGAACAAGATCTCTTGTGGTGAGTTAAACTACAATGAATGTAGCTAAAGTGATACAAAGCAGACAGATAGAGGTTTGACATTTGCAATGCAGCAGTCTCTCAAATCAGCCACCCCAAATTATTATAATTTTATGGCTTTTAACTGATAAGTAATATAAAAAGTCTCCCACGTACGGATCTCATTATGGAGACAGCTATGAAGACAAACCGTTCTTTGAAGCAGGATGTTAACATGTTTTTATTCTGTTTTTTACAACAGGGGCGACTGACTCACTGTCGGAGTTCGCTCCTAGTGGAGAAGTGGGGAACTGCACATTTTGCCAACCTTTATGACACGTTGAACTCATTTTTCAGACCTGGACGCTGCCCTGTGGTTGACTGACATGTGGTGGCCATATCTGAGGATTCCCACTGTGAGTATTCCGACCCATATCACACGTCTACTTGTGTAATATGTGCAGTGTTGTGAAATATCGTCATTCTGAGTACTTTTGGTGCATCACTACAAACAGTGATGCACCAAAAGTACTCAGAATGACGATATTTCACAACACTGCACATATTACACAAGTAGACGGGGCTTAGGATAAGGTTGCTACGATTTTTCACTTTTTTTGCACCACGGAATCTGCGGAACTATGTATTGCACGCCTGCATTCTCCGTGTGTGTATGAGAACAAAGAACCACGTACGGAAATGTTTCAATTAAAAGCAGAAAAATAAAAACAGATGTTACCGTGGCAACGAGCACATACGCATATACATTACTGATGAGGTGGAACAGTTGGTAAAGTAAAATGATTACGAGCCATGAACAATGACCTGTGACTGATTACAGACGCATCAGACCACACACACACACACACACAGACACGTAAACACAAATACACACACACACACACATACTGTACATTATATATATATATATATATATATATATATATATATATAGACACACACACACACACACACACCAGTCCCATACCACCCACTCTCTCTTTCCCTCTGACACACACACACACACACACACACACACTGAAGCACATGGTGGTGAGCAGATTAGAAGCAGCTGGCTCTGGTTCAGCACACACATTAGTGGAGGCCTTTGACTCACCCCACATAGTCAGACACACACACACACACACACACATGCACACAATTTAGATCCAGTTAACCAATAACAGACACGCACACACACACACACACACACTGCTTCCATGGGGCAGCATACATTACATCACGTTACATTAAAAAATTAAAGAACAAGTGGACACAACTTTCTATCCGCTTATAGTTAGACTTAATGCTGAGAACTTACACTGTAGCTGATTAAACTCAGAAGAGAAAAAAGTTTTAACTTGGAATTACGTCACTTTAAGTTATGTTACACTCAGACGGGGACATGGGCACTTTGATGAGTGTGTGTTGTGTTAGCCAGCTGGTCATTGATCACGAGTTTATTATGGATTTATTTTATCAGATATGTAACGTGAACACTCAGCGATATGGATTCGCCCCAATGAACACACCCGTGTCGATTTATCTAAGCACACGTGGCGATAAGGTATTGAAATGATATCGTATATACAGTTGACGGTGTAAGCGGCCAATTTTGTTTAAGGCCAAAGTCAGAAACACACGGTAAGGAGGTTCGGCTATGAACTGGTCACCTTTTAAAGTTAATATGGGGGGATAAAAAAGGGAAAGAACTCATCTTGAATGGACGGAAAATAAGAGAACCAATACAACATGGACGCGACGCTAACGTAGCCGAATACGCTTCTTCAGATCTCCACGTCCATCTTCTGTCCTGACTGCACACTGCTAAAAACACTTGGGTGGACGTGTTATTTGCCGGGACAAGCGTGTGTATGTGTGCGTGTGCGTGTGCGTGTGTGTGTGTGCACATGTGTGCGTGTGTTTGAAGCTGGCAACCAAGAAAAACAGGGGAATATGTGGTAGACCACCCAGGTAGACCGGGACTGGATTATAGACTGTGTGTGTGTGTGTGTGTGTGTGTGTGAGTGCTCAGCTGTGCTTAATTAAACCCCTTTACCCCCAAATCCCAAAAAAGTATTAGCCGAAATACACACTCACTACTTCAGCATAAACGTGTCATGATTATTTTATAGAAAAATTGTGAATTATAATTAATGATAAATGTTTCCCATCTGCACGTCTTCTTTAATTAAAAGCAAGCGCAGACAGAAAGGAGACAACGCGCTGAGCAGGGGACAAGAGGCGGCCAAACGGATCAAAAGAAGAAAAGGGCATGAGGTGGGGAGGAACGCTTAACGCGGCAAGAGACTGTCGAGTGATCTGCCAACGTGAAGCTAGCATTAGCTGACGAGGCCGAATTAACCGCTTCGTCACCGTCTAACAACTTAACGAGCAGATCTGACCTCATAGACTCGTCGT
This sequence comes from Clarias platycephalus, assembly GCA_030068275.1. Lineage (NCBI taxonomy): Eukaryota > Metazoa > Chordata > Actinopteri > Siluriformes > Clariidae > Clarias > Clarias platycephalus. The sequence continues at coordinate 1,275,682 of JAQQZT010000033.1, read as the reverse complement.
CAACACATCATACAGGCAGAAAACATGCAAATGATTGTTAAAAGACTGTCTCGAAGAAATCATGCTGGCTACACTGACACTAACGTCGATAATGAGTGACTAGCCAGCTGCAACAGACCTACGGTCAAGAACGGGAAGTGAAATAACCGGTGTGTTGTGCCAACCCGTAAAATCACGAATTTGAGTATTTCAAGCCCCACCCAACCGAAACTGATCGACATGTGCCAGCCATATTGTTTAACTGTTTGATAATTATCGCGTCGTTGCGTGATGCTCTTCTGCTCACCGTGGTTGTAACGAGTGATTGTTTGGCACCATGTGATCCTGTCTGCTCAACCCAGTCTTATCGTTATGCTGGATGGTTCGGTTATAAATTTGTTTGTTTGTTTTTTCCACAATGTTCTGTGCAATCTCTGTGCAACCCCATGCCTAGACGGTTTCCTGCTGCCTTATGATTGGCTGAATGGTTATTTGCACAAATGAGTTTCTAATAAACTAGTGAGCCAGTTAAAACTTTTAGGTAGAATTTTTATTATTTCTAATAAAATCATACACCACAAAGACATAAAAATATGTATTTCATTCATTTTTTGTTTTACTTTTTATAAAAATGTAAAAAAAAAAAAAAAAAAAAGTATAGTTTTATAATTTTAGATTTTTACATTTACATAAATTACATTTATTTTAAATTAATTACTTTCAAAATAAATTAAATTTATTTTGTATTTTTATTTACTGATTTTTATTTTATATATAACTCAAATTCAATGCTATATAAATAATTACTTAACTTTTTATTATTGATTTCTATTTTTACAAAAAGAAATTCCAATGTGTGTGTGTGTATATACAGTATGTGTGTGTGTGTTTGTGTGTGTTTGTGTGTGTGTGTGTGTGTGTGTGTGTGTGTGTGTGTGTGTGTGTTCCAGGAACGTAGTGAACGCCTCTACAGTAAAACCTTGACGTTCACTCACAGACCAGCCGACACCGGAGACGTGGCGCGGCTCAGAGCGAGCTCACGCTTCCAGAAAGCTGTGAAGAGCGCGCACTTGTAAGGTTCTTATAAGGTTCCAGGTTCTCGTAAGTACAACATGATAACCATCGACACACACACACACACACTAAGGATTTTTTTTTTTTTTCTCTTTTGTTTTGTTGTATTTTTCCCCCTCTCACTGGAAACCTGCAATGAACGGACTGTCATCGTGCACACGTTGTTTTTTTCTTCTTCTTCTCTCTTTCACACCCACGCCGAGTCTTTATCTCTCAGTTCTCTCAGTAACGCATTACCTCATGGTTTCCAACAGGAATCTGAAGCACTCACTCAACATGGGCTCTAATGACTAATCTAAAGCACTACTTTCTTTACCGACCACACACACACATACACACACACACACACACACAAACACACACTGTCTCTAAACACGGCCTCAGGCTGGACAATACCGAGACTCACTCCGAGTCTAGACTTTTGAACGGCAGCCAATAATAACAGACGGAGCCAAGATGGCTGATACCGAGCGCTTACCTCAGCCACGGGGCGGACAGGATGCTGGTTTCGCTCTCTGGGGGGTCTGTATGAAGCGTTTGTCCCAATCTGACCTGAAATCTTTCTTTTTTCTTTTTTTTGTTATCTCCCTCTAACTTGGCGCGTATATCTAATCAGTCATACTCCATACACAATACTTAAGATTTAAGTAGCATCATAGCTACCATTAAGTCCATGACAGCAAAAAAAAAGATTACTAAAACATTTTGTCTTTCGAAATTATTGTAAAGTTTAGCTAGCTACAAATGAGTTAGCTTACCAATCTAGTCAAAACATTCTAGCTAGCATTCGAGACATCTTAATCACCTCACGCATCAATGCCAGAAATTCACATTGTTGAGTTTAATTAGCTCATATGTTAAACCTGACAGAATTGACATAGCCTGCTAAGTCTTCCCAGCTAGCTTCTTAAGTAGCTCATACTGTTGGCGCCATCAGCTGAAAAGCTAGTAAACACACACTGCATCAAGGTCAGTTTAATAAAAGTTATTATATTTGACACAAATCCAGAATAAAACCCAAGTTTCCCCTTGGGGCTCTGTAACGTACGTCTATCCAGTTATGCTGACAAACGTTCATTTACAGTTAAAATGTGGATTCATTTTTTCCAAAACAATATCAAAATACGCTAAATTCATCAACAGCACTGTTATGAAATAGCGTTCCTCAGCTATCACTAGCTACTAAAAAAGTTGTAATCTCTGTAATATAGAGCAGGCCTCCATAATCAGTTACCTAATAATAATTTTTTAAAAACACAATAATTAGCCAGCCTGCTAACAAACAGCATTCAATTACAGTGGACAAAAACTCTAACAACATCAAAAAACTTATCATTCTAAAATATCAGAAATTGTTGTACATTATTGAGTTTAGCTAGCTGTCGTACAACCTGACAGGAACTACTTAGTCACAGCTTGGCTGCTAGATAAATAGCTTAATTAGCTCGACCAACAATGCCATACTGTTTTTGAGTGAGTTAAAAAGCTAGCTAGAGAATGCAAGTAAACACACAGCCAGGACAGTTTACCTAAATTGATGATATTTTTCAAATGTCGCCCCCAAAAAAATGCTTTGTGAATTAAGGGTTCATTTTCAGCTTAACTTAACTAGCTAATAATGATGTATGAAAAAAAAAATGCTGAGGAGCAACATCTTTTCCCATCTCTAGCTAGTTTTCATTTCAGAGCTAGATCGTGCAACCTGACAGGAATTAGCTTGCTCAATAGTCAGCACCACAAAAAAAAAAAAAAAATTAAATAAAAATTTACAAAAAGGATTACCATCCATATTTAAAATGTCTAGCTGTGATTTTAAATTGACATAAAATCTAGAGGGTAATAGCAAGTAAAAAAAAAAATCTACTCAGCTTACTGGAATATGCTAATGAACGACAGGCAGAACAAACAGCTAGCGGCCAGCTAAACACAGACATTTACATAAAACAACTAGCATGCTAATCATGTTTTTTCCCCCAATGTTTATAACATGCTAGCTAGTAGTAAACTGAAAACATTTAATTATGTAATACAATATGGCTTGTTAGTTAACATGCTAGTCATATCTGTTATATGAGAGCTACTGTAATCTTGCTCTTTAAGCTACTATAACTGAATGAAGCATGAAAAATAATGATGAGATTTCTCATGTGGCAACATTTAAATGTAGCATAGCTAACACAGCATGCTAATGCCCCCCCTCCCCCACCCCACCTTGTTTTATTCTTGTGAGTAAAAAAAAAAAAATACTTGAGTTTCATGGTTTTAGCTAGCTTTCATAATATGCATTGACAGGAAGTACAATATATATAACGTGCTATCGTTGCAAATTGCTATAATTAGCTAAAATAACACCATTTTATAAAGTTGCTTGTTTACGACGCAGTTATCAGTTAAACATTTTATTTATAATGACATATTTGGGGAAAAACTGAGGAATCGAGTCCCGCACGCTGTCCTCATCGCTTTCTCTGCCTAACGCCACATGCTAGCTGGTGGGGGGTCTCTGACTGGAAGAAGGTGACAGCTGGGCGTTTAAGGACATTTCAAAGGAGGTTTTGGCCCAAATCCGGCGTCACTGGACAGAAGTGCGAAAGAGAACGACCTTCCAAAAAACCACAGCGTCCAGCCAGAGCCGGATTTATCAGACGGGGAAAAAATTGGCAGCAGCGGACACGGACACAGCAACACCACGCTAACACCTCTGACCTCCAACACATCCTTCTACACATGAGTGCACACACAACTTCCACAGGCCCACACATACACACACACACGCACGCACACACACACACACACACACACACACACACACACACACACACACACACACACACACACAAAGCCATTTTCTTGCTTCGCATTCAGCTTTTCAATTCTTTGAGACGACAGAATAGAGCGAGCGCTTCCTGGAGTCTGTTTATACTTCCCCAGAAAAAATCCTACAGGATGCACAATCCTCGCTAACGTTAGCAATTCTCACGACAGAGATATCAGCTCACAAATACAACTAATCTAGTCTGATTAAATAAAAACAAACGAAAAGTTCCTCCAAAAGTAACTTATTGAAGCTGAGTTTATTTAATTTTTTTAATTAAAAAGCCGGCAGGTTTCATTTTCTCTGCGCGCTGTCCTCCTTTGCTCTTTATTCCATCTCGCGTGTCTCAGTAACCTAGCAACCTGTGTGAGGTACAATACATTCAAAACCCGCCTCTATACCGTTCTTGTACAAATATAAAATATCTGAGGTTTACTCATACTTATTAAATATGGCAAGTATAATTAACTACATTTAAAATCAGCATCATTCACACACACACACACACACACACACAGCAGTCTCCGTTTAGCTATTTTACGTAACGTGACTTGACAGGAAGGAACAATATAAACCTTGATATCACTATACGTTTCTGTAATTCGTGGCTAACTAGCAAAATGTTAAAACACCTTTTAAAATGTAAACGCTATTTTAAAAAGTCTATTCGTTTATTTAAGAAGCGCTAAACGATTTATACTCCACCTAGGGCCGTGTGGTGGGGGGAGAGGCGGCATTCTATCCTGTAGGAAAAGAGGTTTCGAGAATTTTGGAAGAATTCTCACATGCACACACACACAGTGCACAAAATATTAATAACTAAATCCATAGATACTAAAGAGACTAAGTCAGTTCATATAATTAATATTTTTATCTAAATTATGTGTCTCAAAACAATCAGAAAATTCTCAACGGTCCAACTTACTATCACTGCGGTACTGTTTTTTTTTTCTTTCTTTTTGCGCATTTAGAGTTTTAAGTTCGTAACTATTCCGTATCGTATTTTGGTAACCTAGCAACAGGCTTCCGCTTGTCGCCCGTTGCAAAGTTATTATCCTACAGATTCCTTTATAGAAGTTCTGGAATCTAAAACTCACTGTTCACACGGGACGGCCTCCATTGTTGTACCTCAGTGTGTTTAGGACTGTAACAAACTCTGAAGAAAAAAATACTGAATCATGATATTTATAAAATCTTTATAGAAACAGAATCATCGTCTCGGTATCGTGATATCGGTATCGTATCGGGTCTGGCTCCCTGGTGATTCCCGTTCCTAATAATTAGTGGCTAAATTACTCTATTTGCTTGGACTCCACTTTTTTATACATAGAAAACGCCATTTTATTAGAAACAAACAAAGAATATAATGATTACTGTCATTTAAAAGTCATTCATTTTAAGCTAACGATGACAAAGTCTGCTAGTTGTATCAACACATTCTCAGGCATTTAATTCAGACCCATTCATGCGGTCATGTGCAGTGTAACGTCTGTTCATACAGCGTCCAACTGGCTGATACTGTACATCCAATATGACACCAGAAATCCTGATCAGTGAACAGGATGTACTGTAATAAGTCACTTGTACACAAAGCAATCTTTTTCTCTTTCCTTTTTTTGTACAGATCATTACTGCGACGTGCATCACGGCCCCGAAACGCAGCAAAGAGAAGAGACGAAGCGAGAGAAGTCAGTTCCACTTCAGCACCCCATGTAGGACAGTTCAGTGTGCACCAATATTGTGCTTGTACAACGTCCAAATCTTTTCACAGGACGGTTCGTGGACATTGTCCTTCGGGACAAAACGAAGCATGTCCCTGGGTCATTTCCAAAATAAATATAAAAATGAAAACGGAATTCTTGTCCTGCAAGAATTTGTGGTTCGACGAGTTTGTGGTTTGAAAAGAAAGTAACAAGCGTTCGGAGGAAAATTATTAAACTCGATTAACGTGAAACTGTGCCAAGCACACGAGGCTGCAGTGTAACGTTGCGTCGAGAATGTACGATGCAAAACCACACACCAAAAAAGTAGACTTTGTGGCCTTCGGGTTTCGTGAAGCGTTCCAGATCGCTTCAGCGACACGAACACAAACGATGTACTGACTGTCAACAATAAAGCTCATGGAACAATAAACGGCATATGATAAAACGATGTTATTAAAATAGGAAAAATAAACAGTATAAAGATGTGATATACAAAGTGCGTTTAAGTCAAAGTGGGAGTTTTGATTGTACAGAATAAGAGAACACAGCTCTGAGAGTAAAAACTCCCTTTATGTCTCTATATGATCCCCTGATACACTAATGCACTTATCCCAGTGTTTCACTAGTGCTTGGACAGCATCGAGGTAGAAAGTTTTCTCAGTACATTAAAGCTATGATCCTGAGCCTGCTTCACGTCTGAAACGCCGGCCTCCCAGGAACTCCATGTGTAAATGGCTTGGAGCGAGGTCAGGCCTGTACGGGGGACGTGGCGATAACTCCCAGCCAAGGATCAGACGTTCCACTCGCTGAACGTTCATCCTGAATGATCCTCCTCGGCTCAGGATCGTCAGTTTGTTTAAAACGTTTGCACAGTTCAAATGTTTTACTGCGGCTAAGAGTCTCATCATCGTACTGTGACTGAAGTCTTCTGTAAATGTCAATCGCCTTTACACCTTCATTTACCAGGTATGGCCAGATGTGGCAGCACAAAACAAACATTAGTATTCACCGAGTCCTGCTGTTAAGAAAGAGTCCACAAACCACGTCTTAGCGTTTCACATCAAGGCGGAGCTGGAAGTAAATCTTAAAGCTGTTCTCGTGAATGGTTCCGCACCGATAAGAACTAGTTTTTTGTTCTGTTGGTTTGTTTTTTTAAGCACACGCATGCCATAATCCGGTGCGTCACCCAGCCTGTGAGAAACAGGAAACAGTTAATGAACAAACATTTTTACTGCTGTATTTTCATAAAACTAACTTCATTTCCATCCATCTCATCTTACAGACTGTAGAGCGGGTGACACTTAGTGAACCTTGGTAACCATAGCAACGTATAAAAAAAACTATTGAAAATAACTAAACTTTTTTTTTTTTTTAAATGCAGGATGCTTTTAAACACATTTAAACCTAAAGACTGTAAATAGTGAGACGGAAAGGAGGTGGGGCTTAAATTACATTATAAAAAGCGCTCGGATATGAAGTGAAAACTGATAACGTGAGCAAAAAAAAAAGAAACCAGAATCGCTCGGATGGCGCGTCTGATCGTGATCTCTGACAGAAGTAGCTCTTCAACCTGGCTGTAGTGTAGCGTTTCTGATTTAGACATGCGATTAAAAGGTGTGAAAACACAGACACACACACACACACACGTGTTGCTAGCGTGTCCATTTTGTGGGGGAAGAAAAAGCAGATCGATATCACTTCTGCAGCTCGATGCAGGAGGCGTCTCAATCCCGTCTCTCTCTCTCTCTCTCTCTCTCTCTCACACCTTCATAATCACTTCTTTTTTCCCCCATTTCATCACTTCCCTCCTCCCATTCGCTCCCATGTTCACTCACTCAGCCAATGAAAAGCTGAACATCTTAGACTCCGAGCCGCCACTCACCTTCCTGATTATTTCTTCTTTTTGTTCTCTTTTTTCTTTTTTTAACCGGTTAATCATTTTTCACACGTTTACTTCACAAAATCTAAAAAAAATATGTAGATTCTTAACATACCATTTACATTTCAGCATTTGGTAAACATCCTTATCCAGAGCGACGTACATTTTTATCTCATTATACATCTGAGGGTTAAGGGCCTCGCTCGAGGGCCCAACATACGACGTAGTGGTGGGGGGGCTCGAACCAGGGACCGTGTGGACCATAGTCCAATGCCTTAACCACCGAACTACCAAAAATACATATTTATATACACAGTGGTACCTCGCCATATCAACGACCCGCCTTAAAAATTTTCGCCTTAAAAATTTACATTTTGCCGCAATTTGCTTTGGCATACGAAGCATTTTCGACGTACAAGTGACCGAGTCGTACCAAGCGATGGTCACACGTACGTCTGGGAACCGTTCAAAACTTGTTTGTATCAGTGGATAGTCAAGTGAAGAATAAGTGAAGAGTTTAGATATTTTTTTTTGTGCTTGAGAATGTTAACAAGGACGGCAGCAGGAAGAAAAGGGAGCCACTTTCAGTTTGGTTTTTAAAGCAGCCGGTGCCGAGAGGAATCATAAATTAAGGTTAAGAGAGGTTTAATGTTTAATTTATTTCATATTTTTGTTCATGTCTTTTCTAAATGTCTTGATTGTTTTTACATACAAAGATATGATTATAGTGTTGGAAATCGGTAATATTGGTATTTTATTATATTTGTGGGTGGCTGGAACAGATCGTCTGTATTTACATGATTTCCTATGGGACAATGTGTTTCACTGTACGGGATTTCAATTAAGAACTCGTATGCCGAGGTACCGCAGTGTTCTTCTTCTTATTCCATTACATTAACTGTATATCTGTCAAATTTATGAGAAAAACTTAATTAAATACTGGTTCCTATTTTATATTAAATAATGAATATAGAATATTATACAATATTTTGCTTTAAAATATTTTTTCAATTTTATTGTTATGTCAAGATCTTAAGATTGCAGAAACATTAGATAATCACAGAAATGTCACTCGATTCAAATTTCCAAAACACAAACACTTCCTGTATAAAAAGGAATGAAATCAGCGAGTTCGGACGATTAACCGCTGCTCATGCGGTGAGTGAGAAGGTTAAAAATGCTGACGTGCCTGAAGATCAGCCGTAACACCTCTTCAAAACCTTCACTAATCTGATCTAATCTCTTCTGATCTCTTCTAATCTGTGTATACAAAGATGTAAACAGACAGATAGTATCTGATGATAGATTAAGAGATTTAGTAAGACAGTTTAAACATCCAGCTGTTGTGTTCCTGCCTGTCCTGTGGGTTCTGCCCTGCTGCTCGCCCACAGCCGTGGAGTCTCCTGATGTCTCCTGATAAAGAGAGCTGAGCCGAGGCGTTGCGGTGAGATAAGCGCAGACGTCACACTCGCGCTCGCCCCGCGGCCGAACCCTGAAAAACTGCTCGCGTGTCGGCACAGCAGAGAGTAACGGCTTACAGTCCCCTGCTCAGACATGATTAGATATGTGTGTATGTGTGTAGTGTACATATTTTTATTCTCTCTCTCTCTCTCTCTGTCTGTCACACACAGGCTGGGCAACTGATCAACCCCAGATCATAACACTGTCTCCAGAGGCTTGTACAGTGGACACTATGCATGATGGGAGCATCGCTTGATGCGCTTCCCCTCTTACCCTGACAGACTCAGTCTGGACTCATCAGGTCACATGACCTTTTTCCATCGCTCTAAAGTCCAGTCTTTAAGCTCCATAACAAACTGAAGCTTTTTTTTCTGATGAGTTTCACTAACAAGTGGTTTTCTTATGGACACACGGCTGTTTAGTCCCAATCCTGTGAGATCTCATCACAATTTACATTTTTGTAAAGCTGCTTTGAGACAATGACCATTGCTAAAATTGCTATATAAATAAAATTGAATTAAATTGAATTGAATTGAATTTGTGTGTAAGTGCTCTTTAACTTTAATTATTAAACAAGACTCTGGGCCCGTAAGCGTCACAGAGAAGAAAATCGCTTCTAAGGGGCCAAAAATTCTCAGAATTACATACATTTTGGTCCTACTCTTAGAAGTAGGAGTAAGCGCTATTTCTCAACATTCTTAAAATAGGAAATCACTCCTATCTCCACCAAACTATTAAAAACGTAGGAGAGTGAGGAAATGGTGGAGAAGAGATGTTTGGACAAAAATAGATTTTTTTTTTTACATTGCGTGCGGTATGTAACTGGTCCATTAACAAACATGTTGTATATTATCTCTGCAGGTGACTGATACTTTACAGGTTTTTTTTTTTTTTAGTAACAGCTGCTCTTACGGCACTGCAGATCATGTGCAGATTCATATATGAGACACAGCGTGAAATCAATGAAAAACAAGTCGTGGGCATCATCAATGGCACACACATTAAAATAATCGTATTTAAATATACATTTTATATGTTAATATTAAATTATTTGATTGATTTGTTTTTTTTTTTCATTCTTTGTTATTATAAGCAGCACTTCATCACTTTATTAACAGGGCGTGTCCCTGTGTTTCACCCCCCTCAGGGGTACGTGCGGGAAACTGACCGGTGGTACTGATACTTACACAAATCACCTCTATTCACTTTTTTATCTTTAGAGCTAAGAGTAGGGCAGAATTTTACTTTAACTCTTTCTTTACATTTTACTCCCTCCTCCACAAGCTAATCGCTCTCATCCTCTCTCCAGTTTCACTTTCTTTTTCTAACGTCATGTTGATCAGATTATGACGTTCCTACACAGCTCTGGCTTTAAACAGTTGTGATTGGAGCAGTCTGATTAGAATGACGTCATGCAGTCGAGTCACACGTCTGTAAGTTTAGTCTGTGTACATAAAGCTTTCACACACTGCCACTGATTTCAGGATTTCGCTTTTCCACAGTTTAAAACTACAAAAACCTGTAAAAACTTCAACACCCACTATAACATGTAGCCGACTTTACGTGCAGCGCTCAGTGTCGTGAACAGTGATGTCATAAACTTTTCTATGCGGCAGTCCTACTCCTTCCGGTTTCCTCCCACAATCCAAAGACAGGCCAAAGAAAGGCTAATTAGCGCTCCCAAATTGACCATAGTGTGTGAATGAGTGTGTGTATGTATGTGTGTGTGCCCTGCGATGGATTGGCACCCTGTCCAGGGTGTACACTGCCTTGTGCCCTAAGTCTCCTGAGATAGGCTCCAGGTCCCCGCGACCCTGAATATATAGGATAAAGCGGTATAGAAGATGAATGAATGAATGAATGAATGAATGAGTCCTACTCCTCACTGAAAGTAGGAGTAGGAAGCTTTATCAGCGACTTTTATGTCCTACTCTGAGCTAGGAATATTTTCAGTCCTAAATAAAGTGCGATTCCTACGAGCTATCCTGAGACACGCAGTAAACACGGGCCCTGGTTTCTGCCCTAACATCACACTCATTCAGGACATTTTTCCAGGACCACATTTCGTGCGTGAAGTCGACGTTGTCAGTTGATTCTTCCCCAGAAAAGACCTCCTGCTTTTCTGTTTGGTAAAGCTAAATTATGAATCATATTTAAATATACCACACATTTATACTTTAGTTCTGTAAAGCTGCTTTGGGACTGCGTTGTTAAAAGCGCTACACAAATAAATTTTAATTGAATTGAAATAAGAATATAATAATAAATAATATTGTGAAACTAATGATGCAGAACATCATATTTAATTGTAACTTTACTGTTTAAAGCAAAACTCGCTTTAAGCCCCGCCGAGTCGCTCTAGCAGGCTGCTAATTACAAACACCGCTACAACTCGAGACACCGACATTAACGCAAAAACAATTTGTCACTTAATCAAGCTGCTTTCATTCCGTGTTATTAAAATAAATGAGTGATAAAATGGGAGAAAAATGAATTAAACAACTCGTTACCACCTGAAGCATTCGCTCGGGTTCGCCATTGTTTTACAGTTTAGCGCCGCAGCAGGAGCCATATTCGAGTATTTAAATATCAGCCGTTCCTTCCTAATTAAAATATACACTTTATTAAAAATTAACTAACGTCTCCTATACAGGTTTCTGTCTTCAACTTCATTTCAGTCTGGAGGAGATGGACGAATGGATGAATAACTGGGTTTATGTACAGAAGGATGGACAGGGAGGGAGGTCGGTGAATGGATGAGCAGGTGAATGGATGAATGGATGGAAAGAGAGATAAAATATGGACGGATGAAATCAGTGAATGAGTGCATGACTGAGTTGTGGACATGTAGGGAAGAATGGGTGAATGATAGATTGACTGAATAGTGGGTGGGTGAACGGGTGCTGGGTAGATGGATAGATGTACTGTATGATAAACAGATGATGTTCTGGACTCAGAGTCTCAGTGTTTAAGTCGAGGCTAAAAACCTATTTATTTAGCCAAGCATTTCTGGACCCCATTCAGGACTGGATTTTCCTACAGTCTACCTGAGCCTCCAACAACGAACTGGACTCCATATTAACTTAAACACATCTCCTGTTATACTGAACGTCCAGTATGAGTGCAGATCAATCCCTGCTATCCGTTATCACCCAGATGAGGATGGGTTCCCTGTTGAGTCCGGTTCCTCTCAAGGTTTCTTCCTATTACCATCTCAGGGAGTTTTCCCCTCAGCACCGTCACACTCGGCTCGTTCATCAGGTACGATCTGATCTATTCTGATTCATACACATTTTCTCACATTTCAGACAGATTTCCATATTTTCTTTTGATTCTGTAAACCTGTTTTGTGACAATGACCACTGTTAAAAGCACTATACAAATAAAACTGAATTTAACTGGATGGCCAGGAAATGTAATTATCGTGTTGATGTATGAATGCATGAAAGCATGGATGAATGAACTGATGAGTGTCTGAATGGGAGTGGAGATGAGTGGGAGTTAATAAATGAAAGGACAGGGTAGGGGCATGAATAAATTAATGAGTGGGTCAAAGAATAGATGGATGAAAGCCTGGTTGGGAGCTGCAAGTGTGAACGGTTTTGTGGATAATAGAATAGATATGTAGATGGATGGATGAATAGGCTGAATGACTAGGTGTTTGGATGGATGGATGAATAAATGAATGATTGGGTGTTTGGATGGATTTATGGATTAATGGATGAATGGATGACTGAATGATGGGTAGTCGATCTTTTGGTTTTTAGGTTTAAAATTGGCATCTTATCCGTACCCTCTTTACAAAACAAAGCAGTGGCGTAATGCTCAAACCTCTCCCTGTGGAGATACACTCCCTTCAGACTCGTCTCTCCTCCTTTGTTGCTAAGCTGCGGGAAAGTCCTTCGTTATTTTTGACCCCCCGCCGTAGTCTGAAATCAGGCCTCGCCTTTATTTTACTTTCTAAAAGTGAAGCGAGGACGAGACGGAGAGTGAGAGAGCAGGGAGATTAAGAGCAGGAGAAAGAGGAAGATAGACAAGCCGGACCGGGGGGTTTATGGTGCAGAAACCAGAGCGCGTGGTGCGGAGCAGCGCGTCAGGAGCAGCGGGAGTGACGTCCCGAGACGGAAGCTGTCTACGTGGGTGTGAAGCTGGAGACTCGCCCAGACGTTAGGTGTGAAACAGATGTAACTTCTACAAACTGTGTAATGAGAAACAAAAATGTTTGAATTATGAAACTTTTAATTAGCCTCATTTTATCGCGTTATTCTCCCTCAAAAATATTCCAGACAAACAGGACACGCGCCTACGAGCTGCCCGAAGGTTAGCGCTGCATCCCCTGAGTTAGTGAAGAATTATGCTCTATAAATCATTGTCCCATTTGTTACAGCTTTCTACCACCAATGTGTTCATTCATCTCATTCATCATTATGTAATTGTTTTTTATACTTTAACCATAAAATATTCACAATTATAAAAATTAATAACGCGTTGCTTTGTCGCTCGCCTAGCCTAATAGCTTAAGACTAACTTTAACCTAGTTTAGGTTTCCTGGACAGTATAGTTTTTTGGGTGTAAAGTCCTTGATGATGGAACAAAATGTCTCAAGCGTTGGTGAACACTACGCAGCGATAATTTGCGCCTCTTAACACCTGGCTCCGTCTCCTCCATCAGGGATAATTCATCGCACACTCATTGCCTTCGTCGTCTGATGGCACGGGCCATTTTTATGGATTCACCCTCAGGGCCGTGTTCAAACACATTAGCCTCTTTTTCCCCCGTCGTCCCCAAAACCTCCATCGGAGCCGGAAAGTGAAGGCCGAGAAGTGGCGAGGTTTATTAAGAAGGCGAAGCGGAGCACCATGGGGCCGAGACGGCGCGGAGACAAGCGACAGGATCATTGGATTCGGTCACGGAGTTGTGGATAAAACTCATCTATCTGACTCTGGGAAGCGGGAATGAGGTGTCTTTAGAGGAACGGGACGCTCAGGAAGGATGTAATGCAATCGGGTAATGAGGCGAAGCGCTAACGGCTACGCTGCAGGAAGTACAGGAAGTTGTGCACAGTCAACACTGGGGCTTGTAGAGTGAGCGCGGAGTAGACCGGACACCGAGCAAAGTCTAGAGCAAATATTAGTGCTTCTAGTGCTGATGAAAAAGTGCAGTGGCATGGAAAGTGTTAAACCTCGAGCTAGAGCAGGGACAGATTTAAAAGCAAATACACTGAGTTAATGATTCTTTACAGATTTTTTAGCAATATGGCAATATGCCAAGAGAGGTTGGCAAGGGGAACGTCGCAGCTGCAAAAAAGGAACCAAGTTCTTGTGCTAATGATAAGTGTGACTATAAACTAATGGCAGAAAAAAATTCATAATAAATTTTAAACATTGTTCCTGTCAGAAACCTGATGTGGTTTAAGGGGAATAAAATGCATGTTGGGATTCTTGGCATGAAAAAGCTAACTCCACTTCATTACACCTCGCCGTTATTGCTTATTTTCCTGTACACACATGTTTATTACTTACACAAGGGCTGTTCGAGTCAAAGCGGGACTTTTTAATATACAGAATAACAGAACAGTTCTGAGATCCCCTTCTCCCTTTATGTCTCTATATAATCCCCTGATACACTAATGCACTTATCCCAGTGTCTCACTAGAGCTCGGACACCATCAAGGTAGAAAGTTTTCTCAGTACGCAAGAGCAACGATCAGACTGTCTGATTGATTCACGTCTGAAACACCGGCCTCCCGGGAACTCCATGTGGAAATGTCTTGGAGCGAGGTCAGGACTGTACGGGGGACGTGGCGATAACTCCCAGCTGAGTTCCTGTAGCAACCCTGAAACACTTGTTGCCACTCCTAGCAGTGTTAAATATTTTTAAAAAGCAATCATTAATGATGGATTTTCCAAAAAAATGTAATGAAAAAATTTCATTTAAATAAAATTAAAAAAAGATGAAAAAATACAAATCTCTGTATTAAAAAAGATATTATATTCAATATGTAAGAATTTTAAAATGGTTTGTTAAATTGCTGTATAGTATATCTACAAGCAAACACAAATAAGATTTTTTTTTTCCTACCAAAATCCAATTGGTTGCTCGGATCCTGAATCAGAGACTAATCGGATCCACAAATGGAAATGAAAGCAAGAACGAATCCGTCCGTCCGTCCATGCGTCCATTTCACACCAGTTTAACGTTCCAAATGATGCTGAAAAGCTCATCTAAGAGCTAATCAATTTAAATTCGCCAAACCGGTGACCAGATAATGTTTTGATTGGACAGACGGGTCGAGTGACCTTTGACCCTGCAACCGGCAAAGACAGAGCCACTTTCGCGCTTTACGTTTGAGCTCACTGGGTTAATCAGGCGTGTGATTGGAGCGTCGCGAGAGCAGTTTCGGCTCATATCCGACCCCCTGCCGGTTCTCTCTCACATCACTGACCATCGCACGTCTGACAACCAGCAGCGTTTGATACGAGACCGAGATGTCCGAGCTTTAGAAACATGTAGCGAGAGTTTCATTCTTGTCTACACCCATAACTGTAGTGTTCGCTGCTTTTAAAAAAAATATATATACATTTTTTTTATTTTTTTCCCCCAAGGGTTCACTGGAGCCGTTTTAATATTCCTATGACTTAAAAAGAAAAAAAAACTATTTACTTTGAATACATAAAAACACCAAAAATTTCTAGTTCACAAAGAAGCTTGGGGAAAAAAAGTGAATTTATTAAGCAATAAAATTCCACTCTGCTATAAAACCTTCTCCTCTTGCCATAAAAAAGATTTAAGAAATTCCTCTGTAATTTAATTTTAACCACGGAGAAGATTTAACATTTCATGTCAAATTTCATAAAAGCATCAAGAAACTAAGATTTTAAAAACAAACTTAAAACTAACATTTTGTGGAAAAGATTGCCACGACCTGATTTCACGCGTATCCGCTGTAGTTAGCTCTAACATGTACGCTAGCCTTGTCTTGTCTTCTTGGTGTTTACATGCGGTTGGCATCCGCTACAGTATGTTAGCCTATAAATCAACAAGCCTTTTAATGATAAATGTAATAGTGATTTAATAACTAAGTGGGCGGAGCTTTATATCACATGATGTTTACCGCGTGTTGAGGTTTGATATTGTCTGTTCACAAAGTTTAAGAGAAGACATGCTCTAAATACCATTTATTTTTTTCAATCTGAAGAATTTTCTAGAGTCTTCTTTAAACAATATAATCTTCACTCTACCGATTGGCACCTTTAAATTAATATTTGAAATAAATACAAATTAAGAAATTAAAGTGTTCTGCTTTTATAGAATCCCTCTTTGTTGCCAGATGAGATCCAGGCTTGCACTGGGGGGACACTGCTTCCATGTCCATCGCCATGGAGACAACTAACGAGTTTCGGTTCAGGAATTCTAAACGTTTCAGATTTTTGTGATGTTTCATCATGATTAGCATCATATCACCCGGCTCTGCTTCACACATGACCAGGACACAGCTTTCTGGTTGCCTCTGACAGAAGGTTCCAGATGTAAATGTTGACTGCAAGCATTTAGAAATTTTGCACAAGCAATTTAATATGAACGAAATAACAATGTTGTGGATGGAGGACGGGTCCAAGATCATCTACAAGCATCTCTAACATCGAGGAGACTCTGGAACGCTCACCAGGATTTTGTGGGGCGCCAACACTTTTGCAGTCACAAAGAAGTGTATGAAATGTGCTGAATAGAACTAACACAGTGCCTCAATGTGCTGAGGCTCAAATCATCCCTCACTGTACGTATGAACTGTTTTATGAATAACGTAAATTATAAGGTTTTTGATATTTTTCATCTTTTTTTTGTGTTTTTTTTTAAATAAACTTCCATAAAAGACACTCTGACATTTGCAAGATTTTCATGTCTGCACAGTCGCACACTAACGGGTTTCGTCATCTCTTTGCTCGCTCACTTTCGGCTGCCAGCTTGATAAAAACACGTGAGTGTACAGGAGGGGTCTGTGGGTGGGTGGGTGTCTGTCGCACCCCCCCCCCCCCTGCACTCCTTACCCCCTCCCTAATCGCATTTCATTGGCTCCTGATGACATCATGACGAGCCTTTCACGCGCTCGGTGCAACTTCACCAAGTCTGCTTTGCCCTCAGACGTCTGCAGTGGCACATTTACTCAGAACACCAGTTATAAAGAGCCAGAATATACAACAACACCACGGAGTGCAGAAGTTTGTACACCCCATGAAAATGTATAATACGTGTGCACTAATAAATACTACTATTAATAATATTAAGAAAATGATAATATACATTTAATAAAATGTAATAATTAAATCAGTCACATAACAGTTTTATTATTGATATCCAGTGTTAATTATAATATTAATGATAATATTCAGGCATTTGTTGTTTGCTAAGAAATATGTTAAATCAATTTAAAAAACAAAACTGTTCTAAAAAACCTTTTTGCTTCACATATATACATATACACATAAATTTTTTTATGGGAATAAAATTAAATTTTTAAACGCAAAACAAACAATGAAACTAATTCAGAAGGACAGGCTTGGTCTTGGGAAAAAATGTAAAGAACGTAAATCTATAGTTTTTAGTTTTTGTGTTAATTTCTGCATTCAAACGGTTTACTTTAATTTCGAAAATAAAAACGGGAGAAAGGAAGTCACTTTCTGTAATAACGAATTTCACTTGTAAACTTTAACAAAATGGAGGAACCCACGTTTCCTACGCTACACTCCTGAGAAAGATTTTGCGCAAAAGCTGTCTTCAGTTCACAAACCTCAGCCGTGTGGCTTCGAATCGTAAAACAAGTTTCTGTGGTTTTATGTTCATATTACAATGTAAACGTTAAATCCCTTTTGTGTAAAATTAGCTGCTGAAAGAAATCAATTCCAAACCAAATCCATGATTTAAAAGACTAGTTGTTCAATCAGGACAAAAGTAATGGCTCCCTATAAAAGGAGGTGGAGCTTAGTGTGTGTATACGGTAGCTGAGACGCTGCAGTAGCTGCATTACTGGAAGATTTAACACGCGCTGATGTTAGGAGGCGCCGCGTCAGCGTTCGGTTAACATTCTGTTCACTCTCTGTGAGTTCTGTGGGCGTGGCTACATAGAAACATTCTGTAATTGCGCTCAGTTATTTAATACAAAGAAAATCAACAAGTAAACTATTTTTTATACTGTTCGGAATAAAATAATATTTACACACAACTTCAATGGAAGTTTAACAGAGACAGATGAGGCTCGTAAAAAAAAAATAATAATAATAATAATAATAATTCATTTAAACCCCGGATTAGTTTCCCTGAGAATTTATATGTAACTTCACTCACATTTTAACCTGAACCTTTTGTGGGGGGTTTTTGTTTGTTTTTTTAAAGACCAAGTTTGATCCATCTTCTCAAACATCACAAGTCAACAAATAAAATTTGGAAATGAAGCCAGCAGCTCGATACTCACAATAAGCTCCACACTGGTGTCCGTTCAGACATGGTGCAATAATCCCATGGCATGTAATAATCCAGGATCAAAAAAGAGAATTGTGGGTAATCCGTAAAATCCGTAAAACGTTCCCAAATAATCCAAAATCCTAAGAGTTGAGCGAGGTCGTGAAAGAGAGTCTTCTTATAAAGAAATCCACAGATCTGAAAGAGATGTACACGTTCAGCATTATTACCTGCAGCAACGATAATCTATACTCCTGTTTAAATCAGGGCCACGCCCACTTCACCGAGATGGACAGTCTAGGCACTCCCCTTTTGTTCACATGCACGATGTGTAGAACTCCGGATTCTTATCATCCTAATGTGGTTTTGTTTCTATAGTAACGGCTCATTTAAACTAACTTCATGTATGGAAGGAGTCTCCAGTGCGGGACATTTAAACAATCAGAGCTAAAACTGTAACTTCAAGATGTCTGACAGAAGTCCAGTGTCTTGCAACCTTAAGCACCTTAAGTGACCTTAAGCACCTTTGTCATAGACAGAACCCTAAAAATGTTTCAACGTTCTAAAAACATTGTCAGTTCCTTTAAAAACTGTGTATTTTTTTGTGTGAATTCAAAATTAAAAACTTCCCATAATCCCAGACACACCGGGCTCGGTGCTGGTTGGATGGTTAACAGTTCTACATTCTTAAGAGGTTCTAACATTTTCTCTAAATGTTGTAGGGTTCATGAGAGAACTGTACCCCAAATGTAAACTGCTTTCCAAGAGTAATACAAAGAGTTCCTGGACGTTCTTCAGATTTTTTTTTTTATTATTAGTTGTTCTACTGAGAATATTTAAATATTTTCTCCAGAGAGACAAACTGGTCATTCTGGAGTTCTAAGCGGAACCTTCATTTTGTACATAACTCAATGTACTTGGAACATGTCTCAACCTGACCTGTAATATGGGACTTTTTTTTCTTTTCTTAAATGTGATGAACTGAGGAACCCATATAGAGCCATGTCTCTTGAAAATGATGCTCAAGAAATCAATTTCCAGACAGATCCTAAACACTGGGGGAGTTCCAGACAGACAGGACTTTCGTTAAAGACGGTTCCTGTAAGGTTTTTGTTTGTATTATAATTTTTTTATTTTAAAATATAGGTGTGTGAATAGAACCGTCTCAGGAAAAAAAAAATCATCTTTCTGATGAAATTCCTAATACCTGTTTCCAAAAAGTTCTCTGTGAAGAAAAATGGTTCCTCAGAACCCCTGTTAGAGTCTCCTAATAGTCTCTACGTGTTGTCTGAGTTTAGATGTTTGGATGTTACGTACAACTCGGTACAGCTTCCTACACCGCGACTAGGGCTACTTTGGACATTTGAAAGATAGATATTTTATAAAGGTACCTATAAAGGTAGATATAGTAGAAGTGTGTGTGTGTGTGTGTGTGTGTGTGTGTGTGTGTGTGTGTGTGTGTGTGTGTGTGTGTGTGTGT
>JAQQZT010000033.1:1216628-1226988 GCA_030068275.1 Clarias platycephalus | reverse complement strand
CAGGTTTCCAGTCTGTGCTTCCTTAAAGGTAGGTTTGCATGTTGCTCTCCTACTTTTAGGTAGGTTTTCAGGGTCTATGAGTATATGGAGGCAGGTTTTCAGGCCCTATACCTTCTCGAAAAGAGGTTTTTAGTGTATACCACCCCTTTAAAGTCAGGTTTTCAGGGTCTATCCATTATTGAAAATACGTTTTCAGGATCTCAAATACCATAATGGCAGGTTCTCAGGG
Organism: Clarias platycephalus; assembly: GCA_030068275.1. NCBI lineage: Eukaryota > Metazoa > Chordata > Actinopteri > Siluriformes > Clariidae > Clarias > Clarias platycephalus. The sequence goes on along the minus strand of JAQQZT010000033.1, from coordinate 1,226,759 downwards.
TTTATGTCTCATTGCAAGCAGGGTTTGAGAGCATAAGACTGTGAAGGTAGGTTTTTCATGGTATATTGATATATCCTGGAAGGCTCTTGAAAAGAGGCCTCTACATCCCTGACCTTAAAGTCAGGGTCTTTCAGGGTCTATGCTTTCTTGAAGGCAAGTTCTTAGGGTTTGAATGCTTACAGACAGTCTTTGTAGTTAGTAAGGGTCTAGGATGCTTGAATATCCTAAATAAAAAGTCTTGACAAATATTAAGGGGTCAAAGTCTTCTTGCAGGCAGCAAGTAAAACAAGACCTGGGATAACCAGATTGAAGCAGAAGCAAAACGCATTTGGCTCAATATCGATGATTTGATGATGGCTGCACAAAATCAACCACAACGGAGAATGTTTTGCGAAGATACATCTGTCTTGGCCACCAAAGTGCCAGCAAGGCTGCCCTACATTCTTAGGAGGCACTTTTCTGGGTCTAGAGGATTTGATCTAGTACGGGTCAGGGCCTCCTTTCATGCACACAGGAAAAGAAATAAGTAGCAGAGAGTTATTAAGGGTGGACAGATTTTAAATGTACCTTATAGGCAGCCATTGCTCATATGTAAGGTCTGGGTTCCTTGAAGGCAGAAGTATTCTATGGGTTTTTGTAGGCAGACAAGGGACTACTGATCCATAGAGATAGTGAGGTACTGGCAGGCAGGACTTTGGAGACAGATATTCACGGGCTAGCAACCTTTGTAGGCAGAGTTAAAGACTTTAAGACTGCTAGGAGGCAGAATGAATATGTTTTGGATTCTTTATAGGCCCACATTAAGATTTTAAGACTCCTTGAAGGAATGTTCAAAGGAATCCAACGGGTCTTAGTGGTAGGTTGTTACTGAGGGACTGTGGTTCCTTGTAGGCATATATTAATGGTCTAGGAAGCTTGGAGGAAGAATAGACATCATGGGCTTGAAACGGCTTAAACCTTTTTACATTCACCCGTGTTGCTTTACATCTCTGAGTATTAATAGTTTTTTTTTTCCTTTGAAACACCAGAATAAGAAAATGAAAGTCTCAAGACAGAGAGAAAGAAAAAGACGAGGTGCCTCTTGAGACAGCTGTCGTGTTGTTCTTGCTCAGTGTGTTTTGAGATCCCTTGGGTGTGTGCATGTGTGAAGATGTGACAACAGGACGTTCTCAGTGCGGCTTCCAGCTTCCTGCAGCGTGTATTTATAGCTGCTTTAGTTCTCCATATACTGAGCAGGTCCAGGAAGCCACTCACCAGTGACGCGTATAGACACAGACACACACACACACACACACACACACACACACTGCTCAAGCTTGACTGAAGCGATAATGTGCAAATCGCACAGGTGTTGACTTTCTCGTGTCTTATGAGGTTAGTGTGTAGGAGGCATGCACCCTTCTCCGTGTTGGATTGCAATGTGTGTCTCTGTGTTTTGTTCCATTGTAATCAGATACGCATTGTCGTGTGTTTATACAGTTGTTACCTCTTTATATTTCTGGACCTTCATCAGACAATTGAGCGTTCTTTAATGGGAAGATGTGTACCTCCCTGCGGAGATATTTACTGCAGTTGATTTTCAGTTCCTCCATTCAGCTAGAATATATGGCTATAAATTGTCTCGGGAAATGATACTCGAATTTGTCTGCGCCGTACCCTTATCATGATTGCGACAGCACACAGATGCAAAACAGCAAAGAAAGAAATTCAAACGAATAAAGTGACGCAGCTGATCCATGATTGCAGCAGGATCATCTTCATAGTCGATGCTCTCTTCTTGGTTTAGACTTTCCAAGCTGAAGTATTTTTATTAAAAAAAACAAGCAACAGATTTCAGTATAATGTGTTACACAACTTGTAGTAGAATCCTGATCCAAGCCTAGAGTTGATCGGGTGAGCTGGTGAACAGCGGTTACTCAAGGACTTAACCTTTGCTCTTTTAGCATCCTGGGTTTTTAACCTGGTTTCCTGTGTAGACGCTACGACAAGAATGTGGGTTGATAAAACTGGGGTAAACGTGCAACAATACTTTCTTTATGAGCAACGTCTGTACTGCTTATCCTGTGCAAGGTCACGAGGGATCTGAAGCCTATACCAGGGAACAAAGTGGAGTACCTGGAGGAAAGCCCCCATGCAGGGGAAGATCATGTAAACAGAGGCATTTGGGGTGCAAGGTGTCACCATGCTGTCCCAGTTATTTATGTGACCCATGTTTTTCCAAAAAAAAAAGAAAAAATTAACCAATAAATGCGGGACAAATGATACATTCGTTATCTGTCCCACTGTCCAAGTGGAAACTCTCGGTGATGTGCCTCCCAGTTGGTTGTATTTTATTATTATTTTGCCTGGACTCAATATGGACAAAAGTATTTGACCAAACCTGCAGTGACATTGTATCCAAATACATAAACTTCAGTATGGAGTCGGTCCCCCTTTTGCAGCTCTAACAGCTTCCACCCTTCTTGGAAGGCCGTCCACAAGATTATGGAGTGTTTCTGTGGGAATTTGTATCGATTCATTCTGTAGAGCATTTATGAGGTCAGGCACTGATGTTAGATGAGAAGTTCTGGCTTAAAACCTCCATTCCAGTTCATCCAAAGGTGTTTGAGGGGTTGAGGTCAGGGCTCTGTGTTTGGGCCGGTCGAGTTCTTCCACACCGAACTCATCAAACCACTTTCCTTATAGTCTTTGCTTTGTGCACAGGGGGGGAGTCAGGTTGGAATAGAAAAGGGCCTTCAACAAACTGTTACCACAAAGTCAATAAAAAGTATAGCATTGTCCATGATGTCTTGGTATGCAGAATGATTAAGATCATCCTTCACTGGGGATAAGGGGCTTGATTGTAACAACTTTTGCCCATATAGTGTATAAGTGACAAAACTGAATAAAGAGCTAATTTAATAATCTATAGCAGGCTAGTTTGCTAGCTATAGGAAATTAAACAGGTTTCTAACATATCACGTGGACAAAGACAGCAAGCTGTTGGTATCCTTGTTGCAGTAAGTGGCGAGATTTTGAATGACGACTCGTCAACATTATGTAAAATAAAATGTTACCAAGGATTTTTTTTTTATTGTTTTTGAATTGCCAGACAAATCAGAAAAACAAACAAACAAACTAACAAGTAATCGACTTTTCAAGCACCTGGAACCATGATTTGCCCTTCCCTGATTAACGTCCTTAAAAGTAACCCACAAATGCCAAAGTATTTATGGAACTGGTTTTGCTGATTGTCATTTTTTTTTTACTCTAATTTGATTATCGCAGCAGTTCATTTGTGCGCAACTCAGTATGGGAGAACCACAAAGCACACAGGACACAGCAGGACACGCAACAAATTGGCTGCTGCGAAACGCTAGTCGGGCTCCTTTTATTTTAACGGCCTTGACCTCCGAAATCACTCCTCACAAATGAAGTCTTTTTTTTGTGTGTGCGTATGTGAGTGTGAGAGTGTGTGTGTTAAAGGCATAAATAAAGTATTCATGAATTCCATTTGCAGAGCGCGCAGTGCCAGGACTAATTATTTTCACAGAACACTCGCTAATGCGATTCCATTTCCAAGTCCGAATGACTAGATGGTATTAAATGTTTAATTTTTTATTTTTTTTAACATTTGCCCAGAACGATAACGAATCAAAGAACCCAACAGTTTTCAGTTTGTATTTTGGAGCAAAATGTTCAGAGTTATTAGCGCCATGCTGGTTTTATTAATGACTTCATTTCGATGTGCTAATGGCTTAGTTCTTGAAAGCAGTAAAAACTGGTTTTAATACCTGATATGAACCTTTGTGTATAACGTTGAGTTACAAATGAGAAGCTGTCAGATTCTTCAGGGTTCAAAAATATGTCAGACTGCTTGACTTAATCTCTTGGAACTTCACACGAGGATAAACATGGATGAACACAGCAAACTGTAAATTCACAATTAAATTCTGTTAAAAAATAAACTTATTTAACAGTTTTATTCTCAAGAAACGAGGTTAGATGTATAAACTGATGTTTGTGCTTTAAAAACTGACTTTAAGTTTTCAACCCCAGACTGCATTGAATTCTAGATCGATTCATTTGTGTTGAGTCCTGCATTTTGATTGGTTGTCAGTTGTTGATTAATTATCTTTAACAGCTGCTCTCATAGTAGTTCTGTTATATTATCATTTTTATAGAAAGGGCTAATTCAAAATATAATAGTTGATATGGTTATATTTTCTTTGTATATTTTAAGGAAGGAGTCTCCAGTGTCAGCTGTAACCTTCCTAAGGGATTTTATGCTTCGTGGTTTCTTGCTTCCAAAATGAAAAGCTCGTGTTTTTTTAATCTCCTTTGAATGACAGATTTTTATATAATGTTTAGGAAAATACAAACGAACTTGTTTCCTCAACCCTAAACATAACAGATGAATAAAAAGTAATACTAACATAAGTAATAATAACGTTTCTTAAATAAACAGTAACAGTCGCTCAGTTTTAACATTGCACCCGGACAGCACCGCTCACAGTGTATAGTCTATATTTTACTATATTTTACTACAGATAGACGTATGTTGTTTAAAACTGCATTTCACTGCTCAGCGTTTACGGAGTTCGTTGATTTGCGTGCTGCATATTCGACACCGGTTTCTGATTAATTAGCCGTGTAGCAGAAACAGCAGTTAGTCCTCAGTAATTGGCGCTCTCGTGCCACTTTCCATGCACACTAATAACCTCCACGTGTTCATAAGTCTGTGAATTCACAGGATATCTCTGTATCTCTCATTAAGGTCCTGAGTAGAGAGCTAAATCATTCAAACTGCACTTTCCAATTAGTGCTTTTCATGTCTGGTTATGAAACTGGTGTAAAATATGGTGACTTTTGACACAGCTGGTGAACAGGAAAGAAAAAATATATTTCGCTGATACCAAACGACAGATTTGTTCTCATTACCATATCACTTAAATCGAGATGATTAGCATTTTTCAACCTCACAAATCATAACAAGACTCAGTATGTCCAATGTCCAAATAAAAGTAACATGCTGGTAAGTTTAGTATGTGATGTCAACCAGGAAACTCCTCAGCTTTGGACCAGTCGTGGCCAAGTCACGCTAGCTGACGTAGCTCGCTAGCTAACTCCCCTGATGTGATAAATCATTCTTTTGTTGCCATGGTAACATTGTATTCGGACACATTTTAGCTATGAAAATGGACATGTAAAGTAGAGACCGAGCTACTAGCTATTCAGCTTTCTTAATTTGCATGTTGTAGTTGTTGGTCTTTCGGCTGCTCCCATCGAGGGGTCGCCACCCCAGACCATCCAATCTGCACAAAAACTTGGCACAGGAAGCCCTTGCTCATGCACTCCTCCCATTTTATCCGGGCTTGGGACCGGCACTGCATCCATTGGCTGGGGTTTGGGCGTTGGGTAGGAATCGAACCCAGGCCTTCTGCCTGGCAGGCGAGAAACCTACGTCCCACTGAGCACCCATATTCATAGAGTCATACAAGATGTAGAGATGTTTCTGGGGCATTTAGGGCAGTTTTTAGCACATTACATGCCATACTAATAAAATACATTTCATAAATAGTTATTAAGGTTTGAAACAACACTATCAGGAAGAATTCAAGGCTTGAGAAACAAAACAAAGAATTCCTGTAAATGGTTACAAAAGGTGAATTTCTAAACATGACGTCCTGAACACACCACTTAGACCTGATGTGACTCGAATTAAGCAGAGCCATTAAACCGGACTTTCTTTTTTCCTCATTAATTGGATTGTGGTACTTTTTCAATGTTTAATGGGACAATTAAAAATTCACACATGCTAATGTGGCAATGAGGCAATGGCCCTCGCGGGTCAGAGTGGAGAAACGAGGAAGTGGTTCTCAGACTGTAAGAAAATGTCCTTCCTAACAACGCTCCATCTCTCTGCAATGTGTTTCAATATCTACTCATGAATATTTTAAAACTTACAATTTCAAGAAAAGAGGTTTTTTTTTTTTTTTGTTTGGTCAAAATCTTTGAGGGTTCATTGGATGTACAAGGGTTCTTCTCTCCAATCTCCTAATAGATCTTTCTTTAAGGGTATTAAAGAACACATTATATAATTAAAGATTCATAGAATCCAAAAAAGGGTTTCTTTGGGATTTTCTTTGGGTAATTAAAGGTTCTTTAAAGATTCATTGTGTAATTAAGCATTCTTAACTTCCATAAGAAGGTTCTTTAATGGTTCCCTGTGTAATTAAGGGTTCTTAACTTCCATAAAAGTGTTCTTTGAATGTTTGTTTATTTTTGTAATTAAGGGTTGTTAACTTCACTTAAAGTTTTCTTTAAAGGTTACTTGGGTAATTAATGGTTTTTGACTTTCATAAAAAGCATCTTTAAGGGTTCTTTCAGTAATTAAAGGCTCTTAACTTCAATCAAATGATTATTTAAAGGTTTTCTGTATAATTAATGGTTCCTATCTTCAATTAGAAGGTTCTTTAAAGGTTCCTTGTGTAATTAAGGGTTCTTAATTTCCATAAAATGCTTTGTTTGAAAGTTTCTTGGTACTTAAGGGTTCCCAACTTCCATAAAAGTGTTCTTTGAATGTTTAATGGTTAATTAAATGTTATTGACTTACTTACATAAAAAGCTTCTTTGAATGTTCCTTGTATAATTAAGGATTTTTGGCTTTTACAAAAGTGTTTATTGGGTAAATAAACATTTATATTTTACATAAAAATGTTTTTTGAAGGTTCCTTGGGAAATAAGAGCGTTTCACTTCTATAAAAGTGTTTAGAGTTCCTAGGTATTTAAGTGTTCTGGAGTTCAATAAATTGTTCTTGCAGGGTTCTTTAGGTGTTCTTTGGCTAATTAAACGTTCTAAACTTCATCAAAAGTAATTTTCATTTCGTACTTCTCCATGTACTTAGTAATATTATTGAATAACTACCATAGAGTTTAAATATAATTAACATGTATTCATTTGATTGAATATTAAATGCTTCTTAAAATAATTTTTAAATGATGTATAAACTCAATTTTAATGTTAGAAAAGAACAAGTTAACGATGCAGTAAATCTTGTGCTTTTGGAAAGGAGTGACGTCGCTGCGTGTTATGACCTCCACGCTACGTGCACCTGACACCTGGTGCTCACACACGCGCCATCAAAACATCAAAAGCCTCACAGAACCCTTCAGATCCGTCGCCTGGATCTCTCCACATTTCATCTCTGACATGACGGAGAGATGTGAGAGTGTTACGGCGCTCGCAGGAGTTGAGCGTCTTTACACCCTGGAGGGCGTTCCTCCCCCAGCTGAGCAGAGAACACTCCACCGTCTTCAGAGAGAGAAAGGGGAAAATCACCGCGAGGAGGCTTCAGGCTGCTGGAGATCTAAAATCTAACCAGAAACGCTGCGTGCCAAAGATTTCTGTTCTGCTAGTTGAAATGTACTTCTGGATGAATAAAAAATAATAATAATCTTTACCAAATAAAGAGCTGTAAGGATTAGCAGCCCACTGTGGTGTAGGAGAAAGAAAACACTCATGCTAGGGACGAAAGAAAAATAATCATCTCCAGGGAGGCAACAGTGACACAGGGGTTTATATTGTACCTACTTTTTTATATAACACTTAAAAGAAATAAATAGAGTTATTAACAGTTATAATTAAATTTAGACTCAAGATCAAAAGAAAGGCAGTTTGAACTAGTTTGACATAACCCTGCCTCTTTCTATGCCCCGCCTCCTGACATTTTAGGCAGTGAAGCAGATTTACTCGCGCACCTTCAGACCTAAATTTGTAAATAATTCCCGTTCTTTGTTGGTTGTTTAAAGCAAATTCATTCTAAATTCTGTAGATGGGCTCAGTTCAGAATAATTCCACACCCCCTAAAGTTTAAAGAGATCGTTGAACGATAATTCCACTCTAATCTTGAATTGGGGAGAAAAATAAGATGTTTTATGTTAATTATTGGCAAAATTTCAGTAGGTACAGTAGTGCCACTTTGTATAACTCTAATATTTACAAAAATGTTGGTAGATGGGGCAAGTTTGGGATAACTCCACCCCCTTTCAGGCCACTTAAAGTTTGAAATAATTGTTGTGAATTATGCTGGATGTATTTTTATGAAAATGGAAATGTGTGGAACTTGTGGTAGGCGGAGCCAGTTTTAAATAACCCCACCATTTAAAAAAAAAAAAATTGAATTCTAGTACAAATTTAGGAGCTTTATGGATATATACTCCCACTCTAAACTTTGATGGAAGTTGATGCAAGTGTATAAAAAATGGAACAAGTTAACTAAGATCATACAAATTGAGCTAGCTAGCTAGCTGTGCTAATATTACTTTTCTCTGGGAGTCACAATTCTGTTTGGCAGTGCTCTGTTAGGATGTACAGCAACATATAAAATAACGCAGATTATTGTGAAAAGAAAGGGGCGTGTTCGTGATGACAGGATGACATTTCGTCTTTTATATATAATTATACTTCACGCATATTCTTAGCTCGTTGGCCATGCTAGCTGGTTCTGGATCCACTTTTATACAATGTTTATTTCTTCCTCATGATAATTTCCATCCCCATCTAGGAGTATTCTCCTGGGAACGCTGAAGAAGAGAAGGAATATGGAATGGATGAGTGTGAAGAGAGAGAGAGAGAGCGAGCGAGAGCAAAGGGCGATAACAATCCGGTGCTTGGCGTAAAGATCAGAGCGACGGCTCGGCCGGTGTTCAGTGTCACTTCACATCACTTGTCACAGGTGATGTCTCGGAGGAAAGATAAACGAGAGGAAGCATCTCTCTCTCTCTCTCTCTCTCTCTCTCTCTCACTTTCTTTAAATGCCAGTAAAGACCAAGAGCTTTACATGAGCAAGGAAATGCCAATCCTGGTGAAGGAGGTCAGGTGGGCTTTCACCTCGTTTGGTGAGAATGAATTCAGACGTGTGGAAACGATCTGAATCCCTGAGGAGCAAACGCTCAGTCCGCACCAGGCTGCGTGGAAAAGGTTAGCGTGAGCTGAGACGCGGGTTTAACGTTCGACTTTAATCACAGCTTCACTCTCGTTACATTTACGACACTTGTCTTTTCTAATGCCTTAGAACTTTAACTAACAAACAACTGAAGGCTAACGTTAATGTTAACAGGAAGTCGTAGATTCTAGAATCTCAGTAAGCAGCTAGCAAACTGCATGTGTAAATATTTACCTGGAAATATTTTGTTATCATATAAACTGCTTAAAGAAATGGTGAAAAAGCATGTGGAAAGTTTAGGCCACGCCCCCTAACTCCTACGAGATTCTGCTAGCAGCACTGAACAGAGCCGGTTCAGGCGACGCTAGTGTAGGATACAAACTTAGCGCACAATGCTTATGTGGTGGCTCTAAGAGGCTCCAAACTTGTAATGACTTTAACCTAATAACTCGAATGATACTAAATAAAGACGTGAACTTATGATGCTGAATATGTCCCAGCTGTTTGTCGTTATAGTGCGTTTTAAAAATAAATCAGAAATATAGCAAAATAATTCCTTCTTATTTAGGGAAATCCGTCAAGTGTTCTTGTGTAGAAATCCTGAGCAAAGCAGCTGAGAGCGCCTCACGTCCTAGCGGTGTTAGCTAACCTCATTGTAATAAATAGTTGTAATAGTAATCATTGGTTTAAAAAGGGGTGGAGCTTAATTTAAATTTGATGCATTTTTATTTGAGGTAATGCTTAATGGTTGATCACTGGATAATTAGGATCAATTATTTTACTGCTTTTATTATTACTATTGCAGTAATCTGCAGCACTTTTAACTCAGATTAAACTCAGATTTACGTACCCTACACATTTCCCACAATGCTCCTCCGACTGAGCGGTCAGTATATGAAGCATGAGGAGGACGATGCCATCTTGTTCCGGTAAATCGTCAGGATTAATGTTCCTGAAAGCTTATGTGAGCCACGCTGCACAGATTACGCCTGAGCCTATAGAGCATGTGACCCGCCGATGGTCGGTTTCGGGCTTTCTCTGCGTTTAGTGATTGTAGACGGTCACTCGTGCATCTTAAATTCCACAACATCCCATTTAGACTCGAAATTCAATTTGGAAATGGCACAAGCTCGGTGCATTACACAACGCTGCGGGTGCGCGCCCCACATTTATGTTCATTTACTCTGTAAAGACGGCGGAAACG
>JAQQZT010000033.1:1158157-1169752 GCA_030068275.1 Clarias platycephalus | reverse complement strand
TGTGTGTGTGTGTGTGTGTGTGTGTGTGTGTGTGTGTGTGTGTGTGTGTGTGTGTGTGTGTGTGTGTGTGTAAGAGGGCCTCTGGCACAGCAATAACGCCTTTGCGTTTCGAGTAACACTGTCTAATACAGAACCTGGAAAAAACACACATGCTGGGTTTATCTGCCTTATGAGGACCTTCCACTGATGTAACGAAGGCAGGGCGAGAGCTGAATAACGCTTCTCCTGAACCCGACCTTTCACCTGAATCTTTTCCCTGGTTTGGTTTTCTTTCTTTGTGAAAGAAAAAACAAACAAACAAACAAAAAAATACAACATTTAGTTTTGTAAGGACCGGGTGATTGTGAGGATCTTTCGGTCCCCATAATGTTTTAAATACACAAACATGTGTGAAACACGTAATAAGTAACATGTAATAATTCTCATTACTCTAATTCTGGCTCTTGTACGTTTTTACATCATTAAACGTGACGCGCGACACGCCTGAGGAGCAAAAGACGATTCTGCTCCGCTGCTCCATGAGCACGCGTTCCTCATGAGAACCGTTAGATCCTTCATTATATCCTCTGTTCTCTCTCCTGATCGCTTTCTTCTCCTCCACAGAGAACTTAACGACACTTCAGTGCCTGAAATGTCCACCACACTCACTACCTGCTTCCTCGCGCTCATCATGCTTCGCTCATTTATCCTCTGACGCCATCGTTACCGCGCTGACTGGCTGACGGAGACGCTCGGCTCGCCGGGAAACACCGCAGACACTTTCGCCATGCGTAGACGACCAGGCTGACGCTCGGGCCGGGATTCTGATTGGTCAGAAGGTGTTGATTATTTATTTATTTATTTACAAACCACAGGGGTTGTATTTATTTATTTATCGTTTATGGAAGGAGGCTCTATGAAGATTGCTCGCGATACTGTGATGCTGTGTTTATATTTTTCCGACATAATAACAAACGTAACCAGAAGCATCTGATATGAGGAGGAATAAAACACTGTGCGGTGTACTGTTACTGGAAAATCATCAACTATGCATTGGTAACAGTAGCTCCGCCTCTCTTTTACTCCGACGCCGTCTCAGACGCCCTTTCAGTTTTGCTCACGACTGCTGGCGTGTGCGTTTTTTCGCCGCCAAATGGCTCGCTGGCACAGAAAGCTTGTTACGAGTCAAGCTAAAGACATGCAAATCGGTGTCCTAAATACGCCTCACACGCTTGAATATTCATTGACGCCCGCTCACCATTCCATCCACCCCCCCCTCTCCTTCCCCCTCCCCCTCCTCTCCCTGGGTCTTTTGCTTGAACTTGTTCAACTTGCTTTGCATAATTAATTCCATATCTCCTGTTTGGACAGAGAAATTTAATCCGCCAAACATGGAAAGGAAATGAGGTCGGTGTGAACGGAGAAAAAGAAAAACGAACCGAGGATTGAGTGTGCTATGAGAGGAGATAAGGAGTGTGAGACTTCACTCAGGCTGGTGTACAGTTTATCATAGTTAGGAATGGTTACTATGGTTACTAACCATCCCTACATCCAGGTACGGAACTGATATTCAAATAAATCTGGTATTTATATTGAAACGAGCTTTAAAACAAATCTGAGAAAATTATATTTCTGCAGTTCTGATCATTTACTGAAGTCATCTCTGGAAACAGGAAGTGGTTTGCGGATACCATGTTGAACCTGGATATAAGGCTGGATTAGTTAGCGTACCATTTGACCCTGGTACTGTAGATAACCAAAGTGTTACTCCAAGGTGCTGGACTGGGCAGCTGAAGGTGCAGGTGGTAGGTTCACTTCCCACACCCATGATTGGTGCAACAAATAGGTACGGTCACCATGTCAATGACTTAAAAAATTAAATCTGTTTGTGTGGAGGGATGGCGTATCAGAACAAGCACGCCTATATACACATGTGCTGCTGCCAGAGCTGCTGTTACAGAGAATTAATCAACAGCTTCTGACCAATCAGAACCCAACAGTGCTGTGGTGTACCCGTTTTATATCCTAATCCCAGGTGACCTTGCTGTACGATTGCGTGATAAAGCACACCCGAGCCGGGCCGTCCATACCGCATGACGCGTGAATTCCACGACTGTGTCAGGAAACTCTTTTCAAGCCTCACTCTGTGGGGATGGATGACAAGTACCTCCCTCTATTCCAGTGCTCTCTTAGATCTTTACATTTCCCTCTCAGAGCATCAGATAGATGTTCAGACAGCACAGGATCGGTATCAGGGTGACAGTTCTGGATCTGGAAATATTAAAATATTCCACTTAAGAATAAGTAAGGGGTCTCGGTTCAGTTTACCAGCAACAACTGCTAATGTTGTAGCAAGTTAATTAGCCTTTAAGATCATTAAAGTGATCATTAAAATTATTCTTATCAACTTAAGGCTGATTATTTACCATACACCGAAAATCAACTGAAACACTGGAGGCTCTTTATATTAGTGGAATTGATTCAAATTAAAAATCTAAACAGATTAAGAACTCTCACATTTCCTAATGTATACAACTCAAATCATCAAACAACAGATTTACCCCCCAAAACCGGGGGTGGGTTGGGTGGGATTTTTCATTTCCATTTATTAACAAAAAATGGAAATAATTCCTAACACCCATGGATTATGAAGAGCTGAAAGTGACGGCGTGGTTAATTTGATTTTAAGCCTGCAAATTAATGCGTTTTTTGTTGTTGTTTGTTGTTTCCTTTGGCGAAATATAACGAGACATGCATTCCATTAGAACAGCAGAGCCATCTCATTTAATAATTTCATCCGAGAAGAATTACGGCTGAGGTCATCTAGTGCATGAACATGCTATGGCGTTTGGCTCAAGGAATCCTGGGATTACGATTCAAAACTATCAAATCTGCTCATTTCCAGGACGAACCTGCACCGCGAAACAAATCCGATCTAAGTGAACTCGAGGACAAATCCCCGGCTGTGATATGAGAGCATATGACAGCGGTGTCCTACATCTTCCCCCTGACCCCATCAGCCTGCATCAGCGGCACGAGAACGCTAATAAAGAGTCGGAAACCGTCGAAGTTATCAAAGTCGAAGGAGCACGAGGGACTAAAAACGGAGGCAAATGCAGAAATGATGTGGCCCGGCACAGCGGAGACTCGGCTGATAAAAGGATTAAGTGCTTCAGAGCTTGCTTTGGGGAATAGAAGAAATTTCTGCAAGGACGGGGGCAGTCGAATGGATGGAGAGACGGCAGACTCCTGGTGTTTTTCCTTTTCCAAACTGATCGCCTCTCTCGCTTCCGGCGTCTTCACCGTGCTATCAGGCGCCCATGGGGTAAACTCCCCCTCATATGAGGACGAGCCCTTTCTAGAGGAATAATCGGAGTCTCTTTGCCTCTCTCCCTCTCCTAATGCACTAGTCATCTGCCCGGACTAACGTAAGGAGATTATCTTGGCAACGGCAAAGCTGTCGTCTAAACTCGTTAATTTAATCCCCTAATCCGACAATAATTGGTGAGTCTGCAACTGACATCTCGCCGCACGTTTGATATCAAAGGAAAGAATAAGGACCGTCCTGATGGCTGGCTGAATCCGGCCCAGACTAAGGGAGGCTCAAGCCTTAGTGCTGCTGCTAACAGCAGGGGTGATAACCTGTGCAGACTCCGAGGGCTTGAAAATCATCTCCATCCAGAGAGACTTTTTTTTTTTTTTTTTGATTAGTTATTGACGTGGCCCAGGGACACGGCTTTTCAAAGCTGACAATTAGCCATTTGATCCCTGTTCCCTCCTGCCATGGGGCTTCGCAGGGAAAACTTCGATGGCAGACGAAGCCTGCGAGGCAAGCTTTTTCAAAGCAGGCTTTTCTTCTCAACGACTGAGCTGTGCATAAAATGATTTACGAGTGCTTCCGTTCGGGCTGTTCGAGTCTCTGATTTAAAACCGTGCCCCTTAAAAAAAAAAATGGATTCTTATGAAATGACTAAGTGGTGTGGTGTGTTTCACGCCTATATATTTAAAGAGATTTTTGTGCCAAAACATTCTTGTAGTAACAGCAAGAACGTAAGCAGCTACCAGTCCCCAAGTAGAGGAGATTCATCAGTCAGGTGAACATTTCCCAGACTCCTAAACAACTTGCCAGACCCCTTATTTATAGGAGCAGCTTTTCATTATGACTGCAGTGATGAAGGAAAAAAAATGGTGCAAAGTAAAGCACTACGAGATAACCATTACTATAATCGTACACTAAAAACCAAGCCAAGTTTCCAGACAGTAAATCTTGTCCTGTAGGAAAGCGGCTCTACCATGATGATATGTTGTACACTGTAGAAGAAATAAAGCGAGACAAGGGTGGTGTGATTTATTCTGGAAGTGTTTTATTCCTCTTATACCACAGCGCATCACCAGCAAAGTCCTGAAGACTCGCAGGACATGAGGAAACCTGGTCGGGAATCTGCTGCATGGAAAGCCGAGTCCTTGTGGCACGTCCTCTTGCCTCATAAGAACTCTGGCCATCTGACTCTGAGTCATCAGACATTATGTTGTGTGTGTGTGTGTGTGTGTGTATGCACTGGATCTTTTGCTGTAAATCACTCTGGAAGGCCTTGGCGTGTTGCCACGTCTGGTCCATGTCTCTGCAAGCCCACGGCTCGCCAATAATTCCCCTCCTTTTCATGCTCTTTCACTCCCTTCTTCTCTCCAAACGGCTACAGTGTTTGTTCTCTCTCGCTCTTTTCCATCCCATCCTGCCAGGATTAGAGGGGATGTTCTTTAAAAGAAACAAAGCCTTTTTAGCCTTCTCTCTCTCTCTCACTCTTTATTTCTGGCTTGACCGCAGCCGCTGTTTTCTTTCTGAATGCGTGCATCTGTTTTTACAGTTTCCTTTGATGGGTTTGATGGGTTTCGCCCTCCTCCAAAAAAAAGAAAAAAGAAAAAAAAAAAAAGATCACAAGTGTTCCCCAGACCTCCTCGATGAGCGTTTCTTATTTCTAGCATTCAGACCTTATTTTTTCAGGCAAGGTTTGTTTCCCCTGATGCATTCTGTCAGCGTAATGATTTTTGTATTGTTAAGACAAAAGGCTTGGCGCAGGAGTGCAGTCTTCTGTCTCGCCTTAATTCCGGTTTCCGTCTGCTTGTAGCTTTCACGCACCATGACGACGCAATCTGTTGCTATTACAAATATGCTTGGGCCCGGATACAGCTTGATTGCAGATATCCTAATGAAAGCAGCGTTGCTGAAATTGCAACACAGGTACTTTTCCCCAAGCCGTGATCCTGTTTGTACTGTAAGTGACCGTATGATTGTTAATCCCAGCCTGGCTACGGTTTATTATCAGTGTCGCTCAAAGCAGGTACATTCTCCGGCATGTTGTTGTTTAGAGTACAAGTGATCTGGTTATTCCTCTACCGGAGATACCACTTGAGCCAAAGTGAAGCATGTGGGTGGAGTCAGAAATAATACAGATCACTGATTGGTCATGATACCGAGAGTCTTTTCTACTGGACAATACGGCGGTCTCTGGTAGCTGTAATGCAGTAACGGTTTTACTCGAGTCCAAACAGTTGCTGTACCCTCGACCAGGTACACCACACCCATCCTTGTGCTCAGTCTCCGCTAGAGTGTTTGATTCTTATAGTCCTGGCCTTTATTTCCATCAAGACCTTGTCCATTCCTCTTCGATCACAGCCAAGGTGTCATAAACGTTGTCATTTACGTTGTCATAAAAGCTTCAACTTTCATGCTAGCCCCATTATCAACGCCGTTGATGACTCTCTGGCATCGCCTCTGCACGATACAGCTGGACTGCATTCTGGGACTTGTGGTTTAATGGTTGCTCCAACATCTCCATCGGTGGACTGCGTGGGAGATTTCTCAACAGCGTGATGGAAAATGGGTATGAAAATATAGTTTGTTTTCAGGAAGTAACAGTAAAAACTTAGGTTTGAGATTGTAACTATGTTACTATCATGTCTATGACCTTTTATTTATATTACCCAGTGATGTCAGCTAATCGAGATTTACTTCGATGTTCTTCAAAATGATCGAAAAAAAGAAGGGCCTAAGAGAGTGTTACAGCCAACTACCCCCCCCCCCCCCCCCCACACACACGTTTTCACACAAGCATTTACAGTGTTAACAAAAATGTTTTACAGTTTCCTCCTCAGCTGAGCTCAACACAGCTTTCTCTTCCAACTTGGTCCATAAATCAGTCAGTGATCTGAGACTCTGAGACATTTTAACACATCCTGTAGAGCTAAAATTACACACGGGAGAACCGAGAGAGCGAGAGAGAGAGAGAGAGAGAGAGAGAGCGATTCCTCCTGACTAGTCCATTTATACCGCAGCAATCTGCCAGAGATTATCATTATTATATTAAAGCGCTATGTCCTGCCTTTCTCCCCTACTTCTTCATGCTTAATGTCGATGAAACAAGTTAGTTCCTGTTCACACTTACGTTCAAGCGGCTTAATAAACAGTCATTCCCTCACTAGCCTAGCTAGCCATTGAGCTACTGAGAAACCCGAAAGAAGTGTAAGAGTTACAGCTTCAGCGCTGGCTGCTACGCGGAGCTGACGCTGGAGACTCCTTTACAGAATGAAAATTTCCCCACATCGACAATCAGTTGGTACTTTTACATGTTTCTATAGAAATGACTGTATGTAGATAATGCATCAACAAGTATAAACTGCTGGTAAGAAAATTAATCAACAACTTCTCACAAATCAGAAACAGTGCTGTGCGGTAAAATCTGAATGAAGAAGATGAAGAATTTAATTGTTTAGTCTAGAGTGCTGTAGAAATCTATTTAATTGGGATAAAATTCTTACAGGCCATTTTTTTCCTTTTCTGCAGCAAACACACTTCAGAATGGCAGAGTTTTAAAATCTGAGGTTGAAATATCTTCAGAGGAGAGATAAAGCAAGCGGTAGTGTAGGAGAAGACAGTGTGAAAGGTTCTCCCAAGCCTCTATGATGAATGACTGATTAAAAGTAGGCGAACAAAGTGGAAAGCAAACACTCGTGCAGGTTCCATCCTGTTCTGAAAGTTCCTCAAGAAATGTGGAGCCACCTTATAACAACAAAGTCCACGCTCGAAGACACAAACCTTCAAACGACAGCGGAGGGGATCAGGAGACGGAGTGAGTCGACCACTCTGCTTTACACTTCAGCCCGAGTGAGGAAGAAGGCGAAGCGCACAGGGTCAAAGTTTCGGATTCTTCTGTCTAGACGGCTTTTCATCTCGCCGTGGAGGATTTAGTGTTCCTTCAGGCAAGGAGAAGAGCGCGCGATGAAAGGACGGGGTTTTTCCCCAAAGCTGGACTACAGATTAGCGCCTTGCAGGCTCCTCATGGACCTCCTGCTCCTCTGGAACATGGAGAACCTGGCTAGAAGCTCTGCGCATCTCCTCAGAGTGTGTTCATGGCTTACGGCTTGCTGACTAACACACCGGCTTCTGAATATGCAGGTTCACTCGAAGCCCAGAGGACGACCATTATGTATGGTCGGTTCAGCTGAAGGTTGCGTTTGAAGATGTGTGTGTCCTGAAGATAAACTCTTCGAGAAATTATTATTATTACTTTTTAAATTTTGCACAGACAATGGCGATCATATAAACACCACCATCGTGATCCGTCAGACCAGGCCACCTTCTTCCCTCGCTCCGTGGTCCAGGTCTGTAGGAGCTTGCGGTGGTGGACACGGGTCACCATGGGCTCCCTGACCGTCTACACATACTCCGTGTCCTCACTTTGGTCCCTCAGAGCCAGCGTTCACTCGTCACAGCTCTTCTGACGCCTTCATAAACACCATCACGGTGGGCGTGTCCCAAACCACTCACCTTATTCACTCTATAGGGCACCTAAACACCATCAGTGTACCTTCAAGAAAAGGTTTCAATAAATAAAAAAGGCTAAATGAAAATGGATAAGGAAAAGGAAAAATAAAAAAATGAAACAGTTGAGAGGTTGAGCAGCTTGTCAGCGGGGTGGAGGAATAAAAACGTCTCTTATGAATAAGCTGATGAATATTTCAGCTTCTCTCGGCTCGGCTGATCTTAAATCCTAAACTACAGAGAAAACAAACCTTACCAATATGCAAATGTATTTTTCCTCACCCTCTCCCCACATCCCTCTACCCATCCGCGCTCTCTCTCTCTCTCTCTCTCTCTCTCCCTTCAGCTGAAGCCATTAGAGCACATTTCCATATAAATTGTTGCGCTGCTAAACAAGCTCGTGTTATTGCAGTGTAAAGTTGATTCGGCGGCGCAGCTGGCTTCTCTGGCTCGCTGTAATTACGTACGTGTGTGTGTGTGTGTGTGTGGGCGTCGCGTCTCCTGCCTGCTGCACAATCGCCTCGTTACTCATGCAGATCAATTAGCATCCTGTACACACACACACACACACACACACACACACACACACACACACAGACAGACACAAAGGGGATTACGAAGGTGACTGTGATCAGAAACGTGATTTCACGCGTCACTCTGTAAATTACTGCGTTTTATTCAGTCGAAAATGTGAACTGTTTGTTAAAGTTTCTCTCTCGGGTTCGTCTCAGCGTCTCTGTTACTGGAACGCACATTTAGGAGCGACTTGGGTTAGCAAATAAAAACAAACGCCAGCGGACTTAACATAAAAACCAAACTTTAATTAAAGTGATTAATTCATTATAATGTATTTACATTTTCACTTAATTTCATCCACGTTGATAAATTTTTCACAGAGTTATTTATAGATGAGGAATTCATCCATGTGTGAATATTAATGAGGCTTCATACGTATATTCTTGATTTATTTCGCTGAAGTAAACAGGTGTTAATTTACACACGAGTTCTGCGTTTACATTCTCAGCTGAAATTTAGTTCATTATTTTAACATTCTCCGATTTCGTTTTTTGTTTATAATTTGTTTCTGTTTTCATTTGGTTACTTAAGAGTTTAAGATCATAACAAATT
This sequence comes from Clarias platycephalus, assembly GCA_030068275.1. Classification (NCBI taxonomy): domain Eukaryota; kingdom Metazoa; phylum Chordata; class Actinopteri; order Siluriformes; family Clariidae; genus Clarias; species Clarias platycephalus. Next base: position 1,160,826 of record JAQQZT010000033.1, on the reverse strand, counting down.
TGAATATTAAATTAATATGAATTAGTATTTAAATCATTTTCATCGTTAACAGTTGTTCTGCTTTAAGTGCTTAGTGAATAGGAAACTTTACTTTAATTAAACAAAAAAAGTAAAAATTACAAAGAGCCAAGTATTATTTTTGCATCTATTAATTCATTAATTTGTATATATTTATCCTTCCAGAATAATCAGCCATGTTCAATAAACCTGTATTAACTTTTTTTTTTCCCGCTCTTTTCATCCATATTCTAGATTCCCCCCCCCAATAATCTTTATTACCTGATAATGGTCTATAAAATTCAGTAACAAAAAAAGTAACAATTAAATAAATCCGTACATTTCATATACAGTGGAGCCTCGGACTGCGAGTAACCCGGTTTGTGAGCGTTCCGCAAGACGAGCAAAAATCTGAAATAAATTTTGACTTGAAAAGCGAGCAAGTCCTGATATACGAGTATCAGCATCATCGAGTATCATCGAGTAGCATGCGCTTCTTGTTTTGACGCCGAGCGTCACATGATCACATCTGAGCCAACGATTCTTCTCTCTCTTGCGCTGCGGAATTGTGGGTAATCGTCTGCCACTCGTCTATTCAACAGGTGCGCGTGTACTGTTTACTATAACACTGAAAACGTGTGTGTGTAAAGCATCTTTCATTTTGTGTTTAAAAGTCGTCCTATCATGCATACGCGTACTGTTTATTATAACACACGTGTGTGTACTGCTATAGCAAAAGCAAGTCTCATTAGAGAGGTTAAAGGTCCATTTTCTCCCGCTCTGTCAGACTGCACTGACTCCGTTAGTGTGCGTGCACGCGTCGCACAAACACACACGCACACAGCTTGCGCGCGCACAAACACTAATGGAAACCACTCATTTGTCGAGATTAATTTTTTACTCTTTTTTAAAGGTAAAATGCAGGTTAATTTGTTTTATATTTTGTATTAATTATTTTTATCGATTTATTTTTTGGGGTTGTGGAACGAATAATCTGAGTTTTCATTATTTCTTCTGGGTGAAATTCACTTTGATTTACGAGCAACATTTTTCTCTTTAAAAGGAGAAGCTCAAGCTAATCGTAATCGTCGTTACGGAATTTATTATAGAACGCACATGCAGTGTTAAGAGGCCAGGGTTGCCAGATTGGCTGGAGAAAATGAAGGTACACACAGTTTGTGAAACCTTAAGTAGAGTCAGATGAATGGATGGACGGATAAATGAGTTAATGAACGGATTAATGGATGGATGAATAGATGGCTGGATAGACGGATGAGCAAATAAATAGATGTGTGGATGGAAGGATGGATGGAGAGGTGAATGAATAGATTAATAGGTGGATGATGGATGGATGGATGGATGAATGGATGCGCAAATTAACAGAAGAATCAATAGATAATAGATGGATGTTTAAATGAAGGGATTAAAAGTTTGATGGATGAACAGACGGATGGTTGTACAGTTAAATGAATGAATGATTGGCTGGATGCACGGATTGATGGGAAGATGCCCTGACAGAGGGTCCGTCATATTCGGGTCAGATATTCAGTGATTCCAAATTAGTTGCCAGATTGGGAATTTCCCTGTATTGTCCAGTGAAAGCACTCGAACATACAGTTTATTGTAACAAGTTACACTGATGGATGCCACGTGTGTGTGTGTGTGTGTGTGTATTACACATGTTTAGCAGACAGACATGACAGACATGTGACTCAAACACACAATGAGGTGCGTGAAGATAACATTATCTTATGCGTGTGTGAAGATAACACGTGTGTGTGTGTGTGTGTGTGAGGTTTATATAGAGAGAGTTAATTAACACACCCCTATTAAAACATAGCTAAAACACTGAGGAAGTGAAGCACAGAGGTTTTCCTTCTACAACCGCAGAGAGAAAACAAAAAGAACAGAGATTTAAATCAGCGTAATTAAACATAACGCAAACGAATTGTGGTAATTAATCGTGAGTAATTAGGCGCAGCGTAAAGAACAACATGACTTCAGAGCCGAACACCGAGCTCTACACGGCAGAGAGAGAGAGAGAATGAGGGTGAGGGTTGCCAGATTCAGTCAACGACATCATCCATGCTGAAGGTCTTGATCATAATAAACTTAATTTAATTAATGCCATAAATAATTAAACTAATATTAACTAACTGCTGATTAAACACGCATACACTGTGTACACATTACACAGAAGGACGTTGTCAGGGTTGCCAGATGCTGCCAGATGTGATAAACAGGTATCTATGGGATGTCACGTGACTTTAATTACACTGTAGTTATTTAGTATATTTGTTTCTGATATAATAACAGAATAAATAAATAACAACGAGGTCAGATCTCCTCCCACCAATCAGACTGCTTTAATCAAACTTCATTATTTATGTGGGAGATGAAGAAAAGATAAAACACTGTGTGTGTGTGTGTGTGTGTGTGTGTGTGTGTGTGTGTGTGTAAGAGAGTTTTTGTGAGAATTGCTCAATAATCTTTTCATTTTGATTGATGGAGCTTCTTCACCACCATCTGGCAACCGAGAGATTACATTAATCACAGCCTGAAAGAGTGTGACCAGGAGCAGCGGCCTTCATATCACACACACACACACACACACACACACACACACACACACACACACACACACACACACACACACACACACGCTAAATTTA